>KZ506544.1:74343-84657 GCA_002844005.1 Limosa lapponica baueri
GAAAGGATACACATAACCCCTTCCATGAAAGTGTACACAGCATTTAGAGAAGGCAGGGCTCACACGTGCATTTCTGAATTCTGCTACAAACACCCCATGGACATTACCAACTGTTAGCCCATAGAGCTTGTATGCACATAATAAAAAACAGTCAAGAGGAGCACTTTTACTGATGCTATTTGCGCACATTATTCTGAAACAGTATATGCATTAAGTAAGCTGACTGACAATGTGTTATCATTCTGAGCATCTGTCAAATGCAGACCTTAAATACTGGAAAATTAATTAAAAGATCTATTTTGTGATAACTGATAAATCAGCATGAAACCTAACTGAAGGCAAAGCGGGTGAGTATCTGGAAAAGGCAATGAAGAAGTCTTTCAGTTGTAATTGACACTATTCAAATTCATGAGATTTGATCTAGAATATTTTTGAAATTTGCAATGTGCAAAATGACCATTTCATCACAGGCATCAGAAGTCAAAATCATTACTTGGGCTAAAGGAAATGTAAGGAAAGTGACCATGCCTGTAAATGCCATCTCCCTTACTACTGAGGTGACCGAAGACCATCTTCAGTTGCAATTAATGTTTCTTCCTCCTTTCCAAGGAGACCAAACAACAGCAGTGAGCTGATAATTTGTTTAATGTCATCATTTCATACCATTCCAGCAGTCACAGTAACTTGTTCCTTTTTACTTTCCATCTATTTTTTTTGATTTGGTATACAGTTACGGTGATATGTTATTTTTCTGAGTATTAGTAATAGAAAAAATGGAATATTTTTTCAAATAAGAAATGTAATTTCAGAAACCTTGGGAACCTCAGTGTATATCAAAGGTGTAAACTTATGCTGACAACTCCTCCTAATAAGTCTTTGCTTTTCACAGCTTGCCTCAGTTTAAGAGGAAGAAATCAGCATTCAGTGCTTAAAATGCTACCGCTACATCTTCAGCTTCTTTAAATCTGAATTCAGAAAGGGCAAAATTCAAATTTAATTTATTAGAAAACTGGGAAAAAAGCTCACAAATTCAGCCACTGTTGTCAGTTATAAAACTAAACCTGCAATTGCATAATTACTTCAGCGTTAAATTTGACTGGAAAATAGATTGAACTGTACAAAGAATGACAAGAGGTAGAATACTTTTAAAAACAAAATCTGATTCCAAGTAAGACACACTATTTTTCTCTCTCTCGTACACTTAAAACATTAAGCTTAAGATGTGTTTTGAACATTGGGGAAAGATCTACAGACTCCTTGAGGATGTTTATAGTGGGTTTCTTCTAATAGTACGAGCATGAATGTGTACTCCTCACGTTTCCACACTTTCCCCTGTGACAGATATGGAGTAGTAAAGGGACTGATACAAACCAGACAGCTTTTCAGCAGTTTCAGGGCATGTACTTGAAAACTGCATTTTTAGTTGAGGCTTCGACAAATGGAAAAATCATGTTTAAAATTCTGACATCAAAACCTGCAATTTCATGCTTCATCTATACAACATCCCTTTAGATGTAAATACACAGGAAAGTAAACACCATTTAAAATTTCCCCCCTTAAGTTCAGTACAAGGCATCCTCTCCTATTAATCATCTAGAGAAAAAATCTAGGCAAAATTCGCAATAAGTTTTTAAAAATGAAGGGCTTTGGTCCTACATTCTACTTTAATAGTATTCATTACATGCTTGCACTTTTGGCATCTACATTACCTTATTATATATTTCATCTTACGCACAGAATATTGTAACAAAAAGTTAGCAATATTGCATTAAAATACTGAAGCAGATAAACTTCTGCTTACTTTCCAACAGTGACTGATGTGAACCTGGAATAAATCCTAACAAGGAGCCCGTCTGACCTCTGACATTAATTTCCTTGGTGCAGCATTCAAAAATGAATTTTGTCAAACAAGAAAAGCCAAACTTTTCCTAATTAATATAAAATTTACGATATTCCCACATTTTGAACAGCGTCTAAACCACTGCTCCAGAAAGAGGAAAAATTATTTTTAACTACACTAGCAAGTACAGCCTATAAGAATGCTTCAAATAAATAAAGTTTGGTGATCTGACTGGATGAAGATGCACACAACGTGACAAAGCAAGACTCTGTAAATATCACAAGCATTTCCCTGTATAAGTTTCTCACACAACTACTTCAAACTCTTAAGTTTTTGCATTTCAATACAATGTTATAAAGTTCTATCTAACACCATTTTTACTTATGCCCATATGATCAGAATCTTATTTTAAGGAAGTCAGTAATCTCTCTTCATTCATAAAAGAAAATTCAAAGAAAAAAAACCCAAGACAAATTCTAACCGAATCTCTGGTACATGTGAGATCAATGTGAAGATTTCAACTCCATGTATCGATCTCATCATCTTAGAAAACTACTCAGAAAATTGGATTATTTATGTGATAATTTATTCCTGGCCTATTCTTTGGATAGACATGTCTACTTTTGTTGTTTACTTCCTAGCATCAAACAAAAAAGTAGGGAAGGAATCAGCACAGAATTCAATCTGGGATTTTTTGTTCACTCAATGTGTAATTAAAAAATGGCAAATGTTATAAATGCAATCTCAAAATTCAATGACTTTAGTATGAGAATTAGCGCCTAAATTTCTTATTTTGGGAAAATGTTAAAAAAGATCACTCATTTAAAGTAAAATCATGGCTACTACATAAGCTTAGGCAACTATTTTTCTACATCATTCTGTAAGGCTGTGTAATATCTTAACACTCATGTGGAACAGCTGCACTGACACAATGGGCTGCAGACGTTTTTACTGTCCTAATAATCCACATATTAAAGAGTCCCTAAATACTCATTGATGCGACAGACCATAACAACTCCCATGGAGCTGTTACAGTTTATCAGGTCAGTGATCTGCATACTGAGGATTCCCCAAGTACTCATTGACAGGTAGCATCTCATATACACTTGTACTAAAATAATAATTGCTTCAAAGGAACTGTTAAATCCCAGTTGCAAGAACAAATTAATTTAAAACCACTGAGACAGCACTTTGTTTTTTTAGAGATCTGACAAATCTAGAAAAATTTACTAGACAAACCAAGACATTTGAGCAGAACAACTGTTCTCAAATATTTTGACTGTATGACATTGTGGTTAAAAATACCACCTTGTCTTCAGTGAATTACAATCGCTACCTTTCTGCTAGGCAAGGCTGACCCAAAACCTGCCCTTGACACTGTTAGAAAAGAATGAATTACAAACCTGGTATATAGTTAATCATGTTAATAGAAGCCTTGAATCGGTTGTTCCCTATGTCCTAACTTTCTTCCTCTGTTTAGTGTTTTCCTCTGTCATCACCTCTTAACTATAAATCATCAAATCCAGTATTTTTTTCCTTTCTCTTTTCTTCCATACCCCAACAAGCATCTAGCCTTGTCATCTCAGACCCCTTTAATTTCTTACTCTACCATGTCATCTCCCTACATTTATGGTCTACAGACTAGAGGAAAAACTTACACAGGGTATAGAAACCTCTGCACCCAAAAGAATCTGTAGCAATTTACCTGCTCTCACCCACTGCATCATGCAATGACACAACTAATTCACACGCTGGACAACTTTGTGGCTTCATCTGAGTTTCAGACAAAGCTGAGCACGAAAGCATCCAAGCAGCCTACCAAAGACAGTGAATGACTATATGGAAACTGCCTACAGTCAAAACACAGCTCCTCTAAAGGCAGAAATCTAGAAGAAAAGGCTGATTCACAATGTTAAATTAGAATAACTTAGAGTCTATGCCCATGATGGACTTCAGCCTGGTATTGGTACCCTCTGCCATTTGGTATAGGCAGCGATACATGTATCACCAGAATTCTTCAGGGCTAAGTCTGATATTCCTACTAGTTCTTACATAGTTTGCTCCACAGGGGTCTGAAATCATACACTTCACGTATTTATAGTCCAATCAAGAAGCAAACCAACCACATTGCTTATGTCACTTGCTTTTTATGACTCATTTATGTTATGGTTACCAGAACACATAGATACAGCTGACACTGGTTGTTGTGTGTTTGTGAAAA
The DNA here is from genome assembly GCA_002844005.1 of Limosa lapponica baueri. Lineage (NCBI taxonomy): Eukaryota > Metazoa > Chordata > Aves > Charadriiformes > Scolopacidae > Limosa > Limosa lapponica. The sequence continues at coordinate 78,405 of KZ506544.1, forward strand.
CATTCTTCATGTAAACTGTACTTCTAAATCAGATGAGATCTCAGTCAAATTTACATTAACAGTCAGGGTATTTGTAGTATTCTTGCACAGAACTCAGCAGCTGAAAGCTAACAGTCAAACCAAGGAACCAAAACAAGAAGTGGAAGGAGTATCAAAAACCCCTCAACAGATCCATGACTCTCATAATACTGGCTATGATAATGGATACAAGGAGATTTAATTACAGAGATAATATGATCACTCATAATAGTGTAAGACTAGCACTTAGACACTGCAAACTCAGATTGTGGCAGTTCATTTCTCAAAAGATAAACATCATCATAAAAAATTAGAAGAAAGTAATACTTCCCTTAGAACACTCTTAATAGGTAACTTTTCGTCTCAGTCCATATATTTTATACTTCCCTTGTCAAGACCTGAATTATTTCTCTGAAGTCTTTCGCTTTATCATCTTGATAAATTCAGGCATATTCTAAACATTATTGCAAAGATTATTTTCCTAGCCCAGTGCTTTGGTCAGGAACACTAACCTCCCTCTGCCCTTCTATTATCCCATTTTTTACTACTGAAGCAGACACAAACCATATCTCATTTTCAAGGTCCTTACAATTTAACCTCATTTTACATATTGGCTCCTAAACAGCAGTGTACTTACTCTCTATTTGTGAAATCTATTTCTTGCTTTTTCTTCTTAAGTTTGGGATGCTCTGCATATGAAAATTCACAAAACTATCTCATTGTACTTCTTCAACCATTCCTAAAAAATTGCCTCTTCTATGGAAACCTCTTCTTTCACAGAACTTCCATGCTGAACTAATTGAAGGCTTAAGCTATGCTGATGAAATCCTAACACAGCAAGTTACTGACTTTTGCCTCTGCTTAAGAAGATAAGGAGTGGCACCGTTAGCCTGAACAGCTCTCCCAGCCTCATCCTAACAGCGCTGTAAAACACTATTCTTGTTGCAGCCAAAGGATTAGCGATAGGGTCAGGGTGTGTGTGTGTGTATGTGTATGTGTAGCTCTCTCCACAGTACAATTAATTTTCTTTGCACAGTCTCACCTGTAGTGGCAAACAGTCAAAAGCCATGACATAACAGAACTCTTCTCCAGCTTCCTCTCCTGACATTGCCTTTCTTTTCCTTCTTCTCTTCTCTTTGCAAAAGGAATAGGAAAGAATGCAAGGTTTTTCCTTTTCCTGTACATCTCAGTTGCACAAGAAGTTTTTGATTGCTGCAGGGCTTAGCAAAGATGAAGAAAGCAACCATATAGAGAAAAAGATAGAAGGTTCCTGAGGGGCTGCTGGAGAAGGAGGCAGTCTTAGAAAATAGCATTTTACAAGAAGGAGTGAGAGAAACCAGGAGGGTTAGACCAGGAGCAAGCTTTTGTCCAGCTAAGACATAGGACCATGGAGATTCCTTTAGCCTTAACCATTAGTCCAGAACCACAGGGACTGAGATCTAGGTTTTGATGACAGACTTACGAGAACAAACGAACCTGTTCACTCAACAAAGTAACACAACACCCTTCCAACTGCTGAGGAGGAACTTCCTTGCAAGGGAGAAAGAGGTGTACTTTAACAGTGAGATTCACTCATCATCTGTGCTTCTGTGTAGAGCCTGGCACGATTAGGACACAAAAAACCTTGGGGTTTTACTGTTGTGCACAGAGAAACCCTTACAGTAATAATCATTGATTCCTAGGTGTTTCATGACTCCAACCAACAGTGGGTTTGTCTTCTTCTGAAGCTGATTTATCTGACCAGGGTCCCTAAGTGTTACAGGACATGGAGACTGTGTAACAGCAGAAAGACAAAATGAACTGAATAAGCAATGGTGACAGTGTCCATAACTCATTTGTCTTATATAATCTGCAATGAGAGTAGGCCTTTCTCCAAAAAAGTGCCAAGACAGCAGAAGACCGAAGGTGAAAAATCCAAAAAAGGGAAATGGTTATAGATTTCCACTGAAAGGAGGAAAGGCAGTGTGATGAAACACCTGAATCAGTAGCCAAGTATCAATAAAAGTGGTTGGATTGATATGTTTTTCTGTTCCTTGTGATTGAAGCCAGTCTTTGAATATTTATGAGGAACCGGCTTCAGTCTGTGCAAAAAGCTTTTTTCTGTCTTTGTCTTCATGGGCTCTGGGAAGAAGCAAAGACATCTAAGGATAAGCCTAGAATTTTTAATGTTATGTAGAACTTTCATCAATTGTGGAGCTGAATGAAACAATGCATCAAACAGTAGTTTTCCAACCAGAGATTGCATTTCTTTTGGCAATTCAACACTATTAAGTCACAAGGACTCAATGTTGCTAAGGAGTTCAGAAAACAGTTAGTGGCAGTACCCACAGCATTTGAAGCAGCTTGATTTGAAGTTCTGGATGTCAGTTGAACTTCCATCCCAGAGGACAGAGAATCCTTCTTTGAATCTCTAGGACATAAGACTGACTACCTGCCTTTCTTTTGTTAATGAGTTCATATTCATAGCAAGCCAAGAGAGTTTGGTTGCTAATCAAGTGTAGCAGTAAAGAAGCTGAAGCATTAATCCAGCTGCTACAGGCATTCCAGTATCTGGGGCCTTTGTCTGAAAAGCAAGATTACTTGGATTTTCCTATCATGATTCTTAAAACAAAGATGAGGAAGGTGGGCAGATGAAAAGGAGTACAGGATGAGCAGGGACATCTGCCAAAAAACAGTAACCACAGCTCAAAGACATAAACTATGCAGCATTATATAAAGAATATACATCACAACTGCTATCTATGTGGCCTGATTTATTGCTTTACATCTAGTTCTATTTACTTTGTTTTTACAGATTTTGCAATTGTCTACAGCCCAAAAACTACAGCCCAACATTAAAATTTATAGTATGAACGTTGCTAATTAAACATTTTCCAATAGCTCTCTTGAAGTATGGTAGTGTTGCTAATTCAGTAGAAAAAGCTGGAACGTAGTTCAACATCTGTAAGATATTAAAATATTGGTTTTTTTTTAAATTAATGGCTTCCCAAACTAGTTTTGAAACACAAACACAGCAACATATCACAATACCACAATGTATTGATAGACTGCTCTGATGGAAAAATCACTATTCAGTTTCAAGGGGGGATGTTATAATTTATTTGGTGTTTTTCTGTTCTATTAGATGCAACACCTCTTTTTTTTTGCATGCCTTCTTCTGCTAGCTCTTACACAGAAGTTTTGAAAAAAAGTATAAGTCAGTCATAATGAGGAACACTCCTGTAATTAGTAATGTTTGTTCTGCCACAGATCACACCTGATGAAAACCCAAAATTCATTCAAAGTCCCATATGTTCTTTCAGCCATGTGCCTTAACTTTATTTTGAACTGAACGCACAGTCTTATAATATATACATTTAGGATATACTATGAGTATTTTGAGGCAAAGAACCTGAACAATGACCAGGTCTTTCTTAAACTAGTATGTAAACACTTGCCCCAGAAAAGATATTTCTGTCTCTAGATATATTCATGTCCTTTCTTTCATACTATAAGAAATTGTCTGTTTGACACATTGTGACCATTTACTGTGATCTGTTATGCCTATTTGGGCACTTGCTCTTATGAGAAAACTGAAAAGGAGTCATCAGCTGAATTCCTGGGGTCAACTTTAACGAAGCCAAAGTATCCTTGTTTTTAAGTGTAATTGTAATCCAATCCCCTAAGATTCATCCTGCTCTCTGAAAGGGCAAGCAATGCCTCTGCTATTATTTTACTTTCAGATTATCTGATTTTTTTTTTTTAAGTAATGGGTATGAGTTTTATAGACATATCTACCGGATGCTCATGCAGCTTTCTATTGATTCCATTTGCACAAACACATACAGGGTCTGCTCAGCTTCACAGATCAGCAGTCTCCGCAGTACAGTTTTGTGTGAACAGCTCTCATTCCTTGCAAAAAAAACCTCACAAAATGAGTTTTTGGTACATTTTTACAAGAAGCCTTTAGTGAATGCAAAGTTTGACTTGACACTTTCTTAACATCTGTCATATCTCAGGAATCGCAATTACGTGTGGTCCATGAAAGATTTTTCAAAGGATTGATAATATGTGAAGTTCTATCAACACGACAGAGAGAATTACATATTCTCTTTTATAAAAATTACTATTTTTTTGAAGTAGAAGTTTAAAAATCTATTCTATTTTCAGTCTCCGAAAGCAATAATTTAATTTCAAGTGGATTTTAAATTTATGCTTCTGTAATACAAAGGCATTGTAATGATCTCTTCTTGCTTCTACAATAACAAAGCTGTTATGAATCACCGCAGTGTGTGTAGATATGGAAATTGATGGGGAAGCCTTCCTTGAATTACAGACTAGATTTGCATCAACTTTATCTGCTGTTTATGACGTTTTAGTGTCTTGAAGAATTCTTACCAGTAGCTTCACTGCTGTCACAACTGCTGTAGTTACTTAGGATGTATGAATACCCATAGGACTTAGCGATCCCAAATCCATTAAAGTAACTATCAGAGTCTGATTATGATAAATAACTTTACTATTCAACTTCCCACTTTATAAGAGTATATATACTTAAGTATATACAAAAAAACGTTCAGGTAATATTTAATTTGAACTTGAGAAAATCTTCTATGTTGGTCTTACAAGAAACAATCTCATGCTAATTGAAGTGACCACCTCCACATAGAAATCTGTGATTCCTGCTGTTTCTTGCATCTTGATACTTTAGAAGGCTACCATAATAGTTATCTATTTTATAGATGTCTTTAGGTTGTAACTTTCCAGTGTAACTTGCATTCAATTCCTCAAAACAGGAAATGTTTATTTTTCATATATAAAAACATTCATTGTATCCCAACAGTATTGCCTGATATTGATTTAAAATGTTTCAAAGACAGGTACTACACTTTTAAAGCCTAAAATGCCACGCACAAGTGGCATTCAAGAGGACATACAAAGTTTTATGATCTATCTTGGGCACTACTGACTTCCAGTGGAAAGACCTAGTGAGATATGACACCATTTATACATGCCATATTGTGTGCTATATTCAAATGTGCAAACAGTTAAAGCCTATGTCAGCAATGGTTGAAATGCTTGAATTACAAAAACTGTATCAATATGCATCACTCAACAGAAAGAAATACAGGGAAATCCTTTATTTAATAAAAAGAACTTCTTTTTTCCTGTAAATACTTTACACAGGGTCATCTAATGATCTTATTTAGATTAATATAGAGAAGTTGCTTGGAATATATTACAAATAACTGCATTTTTATCTTAAAATGTAAAGTTCAATGACTACTATAATTGCACATAAGTATATTTAGAGATCCTAAGGTCAGACTAGTTGGTGATGAGGGCATAACTGGGTGTGAGAAGACAAATGAAATAAATTTAAGTGTACAATTAAAGTTGACCAGATTTTTTTAAAAGCTTGCTGCTTATTTTTAAAAAAAAGACAATATATTAATTTTTCTCATTTTGGACAGCTTCACCTTTTCTTTACAAGACACATCTTTCTTGAATATCTAAAATGATACATGAAATAACCTTACTACATAATTAAGTTTAACAAACTACGTAAAACTGCAAGGTATACCTAAGTGATAGGAAGCAATAATTGCCAAGTAATCATGCTTACAATGACACCAGATTAATTTATTCAAGAATTTCAAACTTGGACCTTTGGTAAATACACGAGGCTAAGTCATCAGCGCTCATCAGGACACTATGACCTACTTGCTAACTAAACTGGTGGAGAAAACAAAGTATCTTGAACACTTTAATACACAGATTTATAAAAAAAAAATCTTTATTTTAGGGCTAACTGTTCAGAATTGGGAAGTGGTCAACAAACTTAGTTGCAAAAGTGTAGTCGGTCAAGTTACCGTGTATTTAATATATTATCAATCTTAGGTTTTCATTGAAGTCATAAGTCACAAACCATTCTTGGGTAGCTAATATGGCTGAGCACACCAGAAGTCAAAATCATAGCAGTATAAAACTGCACATTATAAAACCAGCAATCTGTCTTTTCAGTCACTGCCACTCAGAACTCACAGAAAGGAGCTGTCACATGCGCTTCTAGATAGACAAGGAACTGTCGCATAGAAACTATCTAAGAAATCAAAATGGGAATATTGAAACCAAAAAAGAGAATCTAAGCACTGAGAAGTGACTAAAGGGCTCAGACTAACATGGAGGAGTTGATCAAGACAAGCAGATATATACTTGTAAGTCATGATAAGCAAAATCTTTTTTTATAGACAAT
>KZ506544.1:106841-119589 GCA_002844005.1 Limosa lapponica baueri
TTGGTCACATTATTCTACAGGGGCAATCCCATAAAGATGGTATAAATATAAATCTGAAGTAGCCAGTGACCTCTATAAATCCACGGGCCAGAAATTATTGTATATTGCCAGTTCTTCAGCAGGCTGCTGGATCTTATTTGTATAAGCAAGAAATACAAAATTGTTACAAAAATAAATAAACACTGCTGATTTCTGGAAGCTTACCTAAATTCTTGATATGGAAAAAACATTATATTATTGGAAAAAATGCTTGCTGTCCATTAACATTATGATAACAATGGGTTACAAAAACCGTGGATCGAAAGATACTCAACCATCAGCAAGGTATTCCCATCATTAACAGTCCTGCAAATCGTAAGAATAGCATCTTTCCTATTAACGTGAGGGGCGGCAATTCAATATTTGCCTAATGATACATATTCAATATGTTGGTTTCAGCTCTTCTTCTGAACAGGTTTGCTTTCTTAAGCTGTAGTCTGTTTGCCCATGTTGATTTTGTTTTTGCTTTTAAAGTGTGTCAGAATATTCTCCTGGCTTAATGCAGTGTATCTTGGGAAATATTTTGCACAGTGAATCGCCACACCAAATAGACATTTGCTTATGAGGCATTGTTGCCATAGATCAGTATCTATCATGTATTTTCTAGTTTGCAGTGTTCAGCACATTAATGTCCAATCAAAGCTGACGTCAGCACACAGATAGTTGTGATGTATGGCATACTGACATAAACACACAAATCATGTTGCCCCATCTGGGCTTGAAAATTTAACAGAGCTCCAGATCTTCCTCCAGCCCCATACAAATCTACCTCCTGCTTCTGGCATAAACTTGGCAGCTCTGGAGGTGAGCCAGGACATGGTTAGGAGGGAAGCCAGGAATGGGGAGATTCAGGGAAAGAGTTTGTTGGCAGCTAGAAGAGGTATTGTTTTAAATTACACTAAAAAATAAAAAAAAAACCCAACCCAGTCCTGGAAAGTTTTCAGTCTTGCTAGATGTACCGCAGTTTTTCTAAATTAGTTAGTTCAGCCAAAATGTAATTATTCTAACAACATGGTAGCAACCCTGTTGTGCAGGCTGGGCTGGGCATCCATTCTATATCTTACTTTGTGCTCACTGTTTTAGACAGACATTTTCTTTTAAGTGTAAACTTGCAATATTTGGCTTCAACCAAAGTGTACTTTCTAAACAACGTCTCAAGAAAATCCATGTAGCTAGTGGGATATGTAAATGGAAACTATACATATGTGTTTAACCAGCATTTGAGAAGGGCAACTATGGAAAAAGATTGCTTTGTCCTACTAATTTATTTGCAGAATCTACATAGCTTTGAGTAATTATTAGTGCATGTTTAAAAATACTTATTTACAAATAAAGCAGTTCAAAATGTATCATCTTCTGTGTCTAAGCATAAAGTATGGTATTCTAAAACCACAAATATATGCATAGCCTGTATGCTCAAACTTACATACTGTAATTAATACCGTGTGTTTCTACTGGACTGAGTTCTTAATGTCCCTCAATTTTATCATTACTACTATTAATCAAATCAATCTTGGTTCACCTGGATTCCGTATTAGGAAAAAAATCTGTCTTTTCTACTCTGCTCTTATTTCTCGTTCTCCTCTGATTTCCTGTCAAAATTTTTCTAACAGCCAGAGATATGTCCTCCCGTTTTTATTTTGTCAGTTTCTACAGAAATTATAAACCTCACAAAATGTGATAAAAATATTTAAATTCTCAATCCTTGCGCTGCATTAAGCAAAGATAAGTCAAAGAATGGAAAATTTTCTTAGAATGGCTTCAACTTTTTTACATAGTACATATAAATTATCTCAAAATTTAAAAGGAAAACAATAGACTTGTGTTAAAGATCTACAAGGAGATCCAACTAGCACCTGTATAAATACATTAAGCTCTTGAATCTCATGGGCTTCGTATATTTGCATTTGTATTCTGATCAATACACTGACATAAATTTTAATACTGATTTATATATTGAATTGATAATAAGGTATTTTAAGACTACGTCTCTTTTCAAAGATACATTAGGCTTATATTTTGGTAGAGAATTATATTTGACTTCTGTACCTTTATGTTCTGGTAATTTCACCGATTTTACTTTAAAACATTTAATTAAGAGTTAATACATTGAATACTATAATGGGTTTCAGTACCTATAAAATGACTTACAAACAACTGCTAGCACTGGGACAAAACCCAATTTAAATCGTGAGTTCCATAGATTTCATATGACAACACAGAATTTAAAGATGAATTCAGATACTCCCCCAAAGTCTAGGTAAAATTGTAATTGTAGGCAACAATTTGTGTTGTTACCAACAGGTGAGTCCAGTAATCCGGACATTTCATTTGAAAGAAGGTTTCAATAATAAAGAGCAAGTAAGCAAGTTCATGCAAAGTAATACGAACCTCATGAACTTAAAGCAAATTTTGGTACATGGATTTTCAAAAAAAAGCTCAAAAATTGGTTGTGCCTTTTTTGTTTCTGTTGCATTGCTGGATGAATATTCAGTAGATGAAATAATTCTTGATATTTTCTGAGAGCTTATCACACAATAATGTGGTTATGCCTTCGCAATACACAAATATTTACCAGTTGCCATTATTACTTAATCACCAAAGGATTTTAAATTGAAAAGATAAATTATTAATATTAAGAAACGTGGCTTAAATATTTATCATCATTTGTTAATAATTACTGCTCAGAAAATCACAGAATTAACCATATATTTTATTTTGGTGAAATATGTTAGGTTTTAGGCCTTTGTACTAGTTTTATAGAGAGATAAAGTTTGTGCCCTTTTTCATTATTCACAAATCCTGAAAACAAAAGATTAATAACCACTTTGCCAGAAAGTGTTGTATCAGTTATATCAGTAATTAAAAAGACTGTGAAGTATAAAATTCTATACTTATTCTGACTCCAAATTGATTAGCAATGTTCTCACTGCTTGCACACAACGAATCTACTAACTGAGCTTTGAATTTTGGCTCTAAAATGAATGTACACTCAAAGCCCTGGAAGATAAGATGAGCAACAGTACATGAACACATTTTGGTGTGCAGAAATTTGTATCAATATCACAAGAAAACTGATTAAAAGCTTAATGTCTTTGCCGGAAGACAGATATCCTAGAAATATACTTCAAGGATTTTCTACAAAGTACAACGCCGTCAGTGATGAGAAATCCACATTTAGGGTTTCTGACTGATTAGGCATCTTCTTTTACCTTTGAAGGAACCTTACTGACTATAATAGAACTTAAGCATAAATACCCATTCATATGGCTGAAATCACAGAAGCACTGATGTTGGTTGATTTGTTTGTAAGTACGCTGTGTTATTACATTAGCTAATTTCTAGCAATGAATAGTATCTTTGAATAATTTTATAGAAGTTACAGAAGCAAAGAAAGGACATGTAGCGAAGATGTGAGCAGGTAATCAGATGCAAGGAACTCGTAAAAATGGGAAGGGAGTAACAAAGCATCTGTTGGCCAATATGTTACACAATGTACTAATTCCAGATTTTGGTTGTTCTCCTAAAGCTGGTTTCAATGTTTGCCCTGATAGTCTACAGAAACTCAAAAGTCTTTCAACTGTGAAACTAGTTAGAACTAGTATTTTTGTTTCTTAAAAATTCAAAACATTTGAACCATGGTTTCCTTATTTTATACCCAAACCAGTCACTGCTATTATTATCAAATATATCAGATGAAGGTGGATGACGCAGTATCCAATTAAAAAATTCTGGATAAATTCTCAGGAAAAATAATCAGCCAGGAAATAAAAACTAAATATCACACACTAAAATCTTTGGATCTTCGCTGAGGATGGATGGCCTGGACTTGTTTATCGCTTGAGCTATAAAAGAATGTAATGCCAGCAAACCTTGGCACCCTACAAAATAAAAAGTATGTCTATTTTGCCATTGGAGGGAAGACCTAAAGGCCAACAGTGAAATGAGTGATGACTCAATATAGATAAAACAAGCAAGTCAATAACAGTTGCTGCTGAGGCCTACAAAACATAACGTGAGAACAAAGACTATGTAGTTTAAATCAAACTTCCCATCTGTTGATAGGCAAGTGCTGCATTCTTCATTTATAAGTCAGGTAACAAGCACAAAGATGTCATATGAGTTGTCCAAAATCACAAGCCACAAGCCAGTCAACAGTGACCTGGGAACGGAACTCAGTCTTTTGTTGAAGCCCTGTCTAACCCCTCTATTTGAGACTTGGTTTAGGAGGCTACAACTACGGCTTTAGGATACCAGGAAAATATTTGGTGGTGTCATGAAGATGATGTAGGAGTTAAAGCCCAGAAAGCCGGGTGCTGAAAATCCCGTTATTATCTGGCTGAAAGAGGTGACAGATGTACAGGGTATTAAAGGGTGACACTTTCCGAGCTGAATCCCTCTTTTCTCTTTCCCCAGTGCTTTTCTCCTCTGACTATTTCCTTAGCATTCAGTAGCTGAGAGCACGAGCTGCATGAGACTACGAACTGTTCTGGGTGCAGGGCTCTTGCATGAGTCCTGCTGCAGTGGGCAGATGAAATAAGGCTGATTGAGCCCTTCTTCAGTGAAGGGTGAGGTTCTGGGAAGAAATTAGTACAAGATCTGGGCTGAGATTAGCCAAGCATCTCCCCTGAACACTATCCGGTCCTTATTAACGAGACTGTCTCATTGTTATAAAAGCACGTATATGAGAAACTGCATTTTACTATTTGTTTTTAATCATCACTAAAAGGAAATGACCATTTGAACAGATTTGTTTACAAAACTAAACACATAAAATATTCAACTCTACAAGTTGGTCATAGTGTAGTATAAAATACAGATGCAAAAGTAGACTGAAAGAATGAGAGTCATATTACAAAAGAGCCATTACAAAACTGCTGAAATTAATGTATTTGGGTCAAACTGGCTTAAATAAAATCTTATGACTCCACTGGGAATTATTCATTATAAGTAAAAGGTTTAGGAGTTCCTTCTGTTGCCATTTTGCCTGAAAAAAATGTTATTGCAATTTGCTTACCAATTCTGAAAGCCTAACTATTGCTGCAACTTTAATTTCTTAAGCAGTGAATTGCATTTTATTCACAGGTGACCAAAAAGATCCTCCGCTATTATTTCAATTAATAGTACGCAAATATCAAAAGGAACATCTAAATGATGTTGGTAATCAAGTGGCAAGATCCTGAAATATAAAATCATTTAAAAAGCTAATCCCTTATTCAGTTTCAAATTATAGGCTGTCATCAGGAGCAGGCTGGCAAAGCGAGGTCCAGATGGGAAACTGGCTGGGCAATAAGAAGAGGTAGGGTGGAAATGATGGGTAGGCTGGAAACGATGGGAACCTAAGGAAAGACATGACTGCTCCCTCTGCTGGCAAGGTTCTCACCTGCTTTAATTTTTAACTAATGAGTAGGCTTTTCTTTAATTATTTAGGATCTAGCCAATAAATAATGCAGAATGTTCCTTCCTCAGTCTGTTGCTGTGTGTTTGCACATTTTTGAACTTATGGTGCCCTATTTCACTAGAATAATTTGCCATAGAATTAAGGCTCAGATGGATAGCTAATGGTAGAGTTACTGGCTTTATATTTTAATTGTTCATAATTGAAAGGCAAGATTAAGCTATTTAACCTTCAAAATATTCTATTTTACAATGTATGCACATTTGGTATTTAATTTACATATTTCATAATACTACGATAAATTGCTCATCGTATTGTACTATAACAAGAACCCTTTTATGTAGCAGTAAGATACTATAAAATGAAACATTCTGCAACATAAACATACTAAATTACATGTCATACCAAAAAAGTGCCATTCTTCCATGAGTAAAATTCATGACCAGAGAATTCAGCGATAATGCTTGAATTAAAACTTAATTAAAAGATGAAGATAAGTCATTCATTACTTGATTTGTGATATAAATTAATAGCTGCAGTAAGAACATTTAGAAAAAATCTGTTCTAGGATTTTGGCCTACAACCAGAAGCTCCCAGAACAGGAGGGATCAGCTTTTTTTGCCCACTGTTCTCATCTGAATCCTGGCTGAAAAGCTACTCCAGCTCCCAGCTTTCCAGAAGGCTCCATCCCAGGAATCCTCGCCTGCCATTTGGTTTGCTGATTTTAATCTCACAGGACTTTCTTACAGTGGCTCCACTATGCTGAACTGGCACTTGCTCCTAGAAGTGAGTTATTATTAAACTTGTAGGTCAATTGTGGCACTAACAACTCTTTGGAAGCTTTCAGCCACGGTGTACAATTTGCTGGTCTAATTAAATATTAATTCTAAGTGTTACATTCTGTGGCTAAGAGCTTTTATTTTCCATCATCAGTCTGGAAGAGAAAGAGGTTACAAGGCTAATTTAATCTTTTTTTTTTTTTTTCTCTAGCATTAAAGCTTAACTACACAGGCACAAAAACATCATTAAAGATGCAGTATTCCTTTTTATTATGATTATATTGTAATTAATAGAGCAGGTCTAAACAAAAGGACATAAAATTAGATTCTGAAATTTCAAGGTTTTTAAACAATACCAAAAGTTCATATAAAAATGTTTCTAAGCAAACACTACCCAGAAATTCAATATTCAGTTATTTGAAAATCACTTAAGATGTGAAATAAATATGCAATAATTTAAATATAAAAGTTTTACACAAAATTGTTGTTCTTTGTTCTGAAGTACAACAGAAAACAGATCAAACCCATATTTAATGCTAGATTCAGAGGGCACTTTTTTCAAGAACTTGTACTTCTACTTATGCGAAAAAAATAGTATTGCTTCAGAAAAACAATACTACCTTCCATTTCCTAACAGAATTACTTGCTTAAAGCAGATAACTACTTTATCCTGCATTATTTAAAGTCACTCTTCTAATCTTTACTTATCAGTGTCCAAATGGGCTCAATACATGAGCCTCTTCCCTTCTGCTTCCATAACAGTTGTGTCCATGTCTGGACACTGGGCATTATATTAACTACTTAGTCCAGTAGCCAAAAGATTCCATATGCTTGAACAGATGACTATCTCCATACTGTGATGGGATATTTAACTGTTTAGGTCTAATATTGTAGTTGAAAGATTTAGTTCTAAATCTTACCTAATTTTTTAAAGTTTTTGTAGGTGCATTTTCAGGTTATACACATAAAATGTAAAATAAAATTGCAATGTTGCATATACTCATTAACTTTTAAAGTTTAACATTTGGTTTGGAAAAGTGATTTTTTTTGATTAAAAGAGAATGTGTTGATGAGATGGTGATAAGGATGTGTATATAGTGTCCTTCTATAAAGTAAAATTTATTAACATGAGAAAGCTGCTTTAGGCGTGCAATTTTAACATACAATGTGACTGTTCACCATAATATAGCTAAGTCAGTTAAAAAACAATTAACATGCAGGTACAAAACCATGCTTGAAATGTATATTGTATTTGTTTTTGAAATGGGTAGTTGTTACCAAACCAAAACTGGTAGCGCTATAACAGAACCCGTTGGCAACAATAAACTTATTTTATGAAACAACAAAATATTTCTATTTCTTTTGCAACCTGATTAGCAAATACTATCAACAATAATAGAAATTGAAAACAAAATTACTTACTATCCCACAATTTGTTTTGAATGTATACTTCTCTGAGCGTTGTACTATTTTAAAGATGCTTTTATGAATGTCTAGAATACCCAAACCAGAATATTCATATCTTAAAACTATCTGGTTAACCCCAAAACACCTGTCAAACTCACAGCTCTCAATATTTATTTGTATGGTTGTTATTTGTATGGTTGTTAAACTGTATTTCATACAGACAATAAAATGCAACATGCAACATTAAAAAGCAAGTAAAAAAAACCCAAGATAGAAAAATAGAAAGACCATTTCATCTTCGTGTTTTCTATTTTGCAGAGAATTTTGAAAGCTCACTTAACTATGATATAGAAACTATAAGACATTTGATCTCACAAATTTGTGTGCAGCGGCTACCTCATCAAATACATTTGAAGGTTATTCCGCATTTTACACTTGTGAACTCTCAGAAGTTAGAGTTCTAAGGCAGGCAATCACTCTTAGCTCTTGTCATAGGAATAAAGATTTCAAACTGTGAGAAATTCACAAGCTATAGGAGTTCACATCTTATAATCCTATATTAGCAATGGATTGTAAAGCACTCTATTGCTTGACTTCGAGTTTAGCTGCTAAATTACTCAGTGTGAACACAAAAGGCTATGGATGTGAAAAGGTTTGTTTCTGAATTTTTCTACACTGAAACATACAGTAACTTATGCACTTCAGTGAATTCACAGCATCAAAACATTAATATTGTAAGAAATTAATTTTTTAACATACCGGATGAAATAATGAAAATACCTTGCTAAACAGAACTTCAGACTCTGAGGACAGGTTCTGTAACAAGACTTATTCATAGTGACTTTTCATTAGTCAATTAATTTCCCTTGGCACATGCTGACTAATATGGTTGTTAGTCCTTACCAGTAATACAGCTTCAAGTTCAAAATAAATGGTGGCTTTAATAAAAGTGTTACGCTTTCTCCCTGTGAAAACAATAACCTACCAAAAATATTACTTAAGTGACACAAAATAGGGAAGAATAGGAACAGAATTACAAACATTATTTAGTATTTTGGGGGAAAGAGGTTTTGGACTTACCAATGATATCTATTAATTAAAGAAAAAGAAGAAAATACTATAGGAAAATACTTAAAATTCTAATTTAGGGCTTTTGCTACTATAAAACAGTGACATTAAAGTCCTTTAAGTCACACTCTGTAGCACAAAAAGGTTTTGGTTTTTATTAAATTAGGTACTAAACTGCACAGATTATCAACATATAGAAAAAGTGTCCTTACTTGTTTCTATAATATTCCTTAAATTTGGGAAGTGTTAACAACAAATGAAAACCCTCTTCAGTCTGCCCTCCTTGATCAATGCTAGATTTTAAAAATGGAAGTAATTTTCCATTTTCAAATTCACCATCTGATTTCATAGGCACAATGCATTTTCAAGAAGCAGTAGAAAGACTTGAAAAATAACCTTCCATCAGCTATTTTAATCATACTCATAAGTATCTCAATATTTATTACCTGACAGACAGTGTAAGATAAGAGTATGTTCAATTGGTAGAAAATATCAATCAAGTAAAACTTGTCACACATCATCTGAATAAAATTCATAATTGGATAAGTTTTTAGTGTCATTTTCTTGAAATCCTCTTCCGAATAATGCATTCCTATTTTTGTGGTTGATAAAAGAGAATTTCTTTTTTCTTCATGCACTGTTTGCACCAGAAGTTTCATCAATAAAACACACAGAATCTGTGTTTAGTGGACATCAATTTCTTTAAATTATTCTGAAAAAACTCTATACACAACCAGATCTTTTGTAAATTTGCGTCTTTACCAAAATACAGTCTTATAGAAGACTGTGAAGACATTCAGTGTCCATCAAACTGGGTGAATGAGCATCATCTTTGGATAAATGCAATTCCAAGATATTAAATCCAAGACAATGAAAAGCTAGAATAATGAAAGAGCCACCTTGGTGGCTGTGTACCACAGAGGGAAAAGCATCAAGAACAAAATCACTGTTTAATGTTCAGTAGTCATCAGAGAGACAAAGCAGATATTAGAGTGTAGAAAAAGTGAACAAACAATAATAGCATTACTGTATTATGTTATTGTAACAAAGTAAAATATGATTAAAAGTGACTATTTAAAAACAGATTAAGGAGGCAGCATGAGAAAAAAATACAATAAATCAGAACACAGAAAAGATAAAACAGGAAGCCTCATCTTATTGTCTCCTAAGAAAAGAACAAAGATATAATTTATGAAAAGTAAAGACAAAATTAAACTTTCTGAAAAAGAAAGAAAACAGGTAAATTTAATTTGTGGAACCCCCTGTCACAGTAGAACATGTGAAGAACTTGGCAAAATATATAAAAAAAACCTGTTCTCAAAAAAAAATTATATATATACACAACATTATCCATATTCATATCACACACATATAAAAAAAATATAACTAGTCCGGGTTGAAAAGACATTCTCCCTGTTGAAAATCAGTACTACCAATTGTTAGTTTTATTTCTTCTTCACTGAAGTAACTAGTACTGAGGGCTGAGAGACAAGATATGGTATGAGTCACTACTAAAAATCTATTTTTTCAAGACAAAGCAGGTAAAAATGAAACTATTTTTCTGTATATGTTATGCAGACAAAACCTTAATTAAAATGTGATTTTGAACTTATATCTACCTTCATGGAAATTACTCAGGTGAAGAATTTACTTGTAGACCACTTAATTAGTACAATTGGGAGGCAAAAGATAACATAGGAAATACAGAAACAGTAGTTCAGGGAACATGGAATTTACTACATCTTCAGAAAAACAGTGTGAATTTTCAATGCCTTCAATGTACTGACTTTAAGATTCAACAGAAAAAGCATATGCTAGAACTTCAAATTAAATACATATACAGAAATGCACTTGGAAAAAAAAAATCTCTCTCATTCTTTTAGAGAGAAAAGATATTTTTTTACTTTTTTAATCCAGCAAAAAACCTCAGCAACAGAATGGTGAGTAGCTGGGTTGCGAGAATGTGAGCAGCTGCTGTTATTATAACTAAAGGTCTGTCTACGGCTTGAGCCTGAGAGACCACATGTTCGGCTGTCCTCTCATCTTGCCATCCTCACCAATTAACTATTAACATGGAGGGCTGTACACATGCTCTCAGGGGCTCTTTAACAGGCTTCTTGGAGAGTGGAACAACTACACAGCAGGGCTCTGGGAACTGAGTAATGTGGGGTATAAGGAACCCTCAGCAGCTTTGCTCCTCCTAATGACAGTTTTCTCCATAGTTTAGTGCTTAAAGAAGGATACGTGAAGTTTAACAATTTTAGAAAAATATTAATGCTCTAATTTCTTTAACTCTGCTAAGCAAAGATTCTGGAAATAATGTTTCTTTTTTTCTTTTAATTTAGATTATTCTAGCGCTTACTGTAAAACAATTCCACTAAAATTCAAAAATCAGTTATTTAAAAAATTAGATATAATTTCAATCCTAACTCCATAGGAATTGATTTAGATGGAATTTATAAACACAAAACCAAAATCCACTTCCCAGGCAATTTTGCAACAAATAAAAAAACTTCGTCCTTCAGTTTGTTTCTTAGAGACGCTTCTGGATTTCTTCTCTAAAATATGATCATAACTTTTATTAACATCATATGTAAAAAAAAGAATACAATGAAAATCACTATGTCCCAATTATGGACAGTTAATTCCAATGTGCACAAAGAAGGATGCTAGTTTTCCATTCACAGATTCTATTAATTGCATTAAATTTTACTGTCAACCTTTTTGAACTGCCATCTAATATTTAAAAATATTATTTAAAAATAACTAATTAAGGAGATGGAGGTTTGCACCGCAAAAGGAATATTCATACACTTTTGATTGCAATGGTGAAACTAGAAAATCATGTTTTTGTATTTCTGAAGCAGTAAGTGCATTGGGTATCTAGATAAATAACAGTTGCGGATATTCGAAGACATTTACAAAATGCAATACACAGATGAGAGTCATACACTTACCTAATATAGGATTTAATTTAACGATAAACTCATCTACTATGAAAACATTTTGCATAATATGAGGGTTTTTTATTATAATCAAATCAAATTAATACCTAAAATTACAGGTTCTCTGTTCATTGCGAATAATAATTTTGCTTTTTTAAGTTACATTACCACTTGCAGAGAAAAAGACTATCTATGTTTTTCCTTTTACTTAAAAAAGTTTATTTCCAGAAGATACATTAAATCTCTATATACTCTCAGGAAAGGTGCTGTTAATAGCTTCTGACTTTGCACTTGGGAAAATTACTGATACCATAACCGGTTTGTTCCTGGTCCCAATACAAGGGGATATTAGAATTAAAGAGTAAATCTGTACCTTTCAATCCCTGGCTTTAAAGATAAGATCACACATCATCATAATGAGTATGACAGATACACTGACCATTTTCAGTGGTCTGAAATGTGTTGTATTGAAACTCTAAACAGCATTCTGAAGGCAGTGAAAAAGTGCACAGTGATATTGTAAAAAAAGAAAATTAAAAACCAGATTACTATCAGGATTCTCTACTTTTTTACAGTTTCTGAAACTTTGATAATTTTTTAAAAAAACCACTAAAACCCACATAAGGCATAACTGTATCTAAGGTGGTTTAATGCTTAGGCCTTTGTAGATTTGGCAGCACGACTGTCCCACAAAAGTATAGAAAAACTACAGTAAAGTTATGTTTTAACTTTGCCCTTTGAGCAAAATGAGCTTTCAAAATGTCCTAAATTGCATTTATTTTCTTACCATAGACTATAAAGTTTTGCTGACTGATGTGTCAACTATGAAACAGAGCAAAGACAGGATTCCTACCTGGATAAGGTGGGTGGGCACTGTGATGATGCAGGCTGACAAAGATTTTCTGAGGAGGCCACGGAGGACATAGAGAAATTTTGTAAGGCTATGAATATCTTCAGGAGTATCACTACAACAAATGTCATCACCCCACAACACGGAACCCAGACTCTGAACTCCTATCCGCAAAATATTCTTTTGTTTTCTCTATTGGAAAAAAAAAAAAAAAAGGAGCCACTTGTTATTTTTTAAACATTATGAGGAAAATGTCATGTAA
>KZ506544.1:130856-146253 GCA_002844005.1 Limosa lapponica baueri
AAATGATGTTTAGAATTGTGATTGTCTGTTACCTTGGTACCTGCCTTTGCTTCCAATAATTCTTTCATTTGCTCAGGGGAGACTTCTTGAAGGAGACCCATGTTGTGGGTGCAGGGAGTAGAAAAGGAGATAAGCCTTCCAAAATCCATCTTTATTTGACCATATTCCTCACCTCATCACTCTGTGCTCTACCAATTTGCCAAGCAAATTAACTAAATCTAATTTCTCCATTAGATTCAAACTAAAAATACGTATAGATTTCATATGGTAAGAATGATGAACTTTTATCAGGATAGCACACAACGAAAATATCAGTTAAGCAAGGCTTGTAAAATAGAATGCATAAAAATTAAAGTCCATTTCCTATACTATACATATGAGTTAATTTGATTTAAATGTAAAATATACAAATAGTTGAGAGCCATAAAGTTAGTGAAGTTAAGCCCAGAGTCATGAGACGTTCTAGTTAGCTAGAAAAGACAGAAAGGGAGTTAAATTAGCTAATAACAATATAAGCAGTTGTAACCTATCTGTCAGATACTCTTGTGTCTATCCTCTACAGCCCTGCTAGTAAAAAAAACCAAACCCTTCCCATAATATATAAATAAAGTTGGTTCAAATATTTACTACAGAAAGAATAAAATATAAGTTCTCTGCTTTCTCCTGAAAGTGTGGGTGGTGGTGTTCATTTTTTTTTTTTAACAACATTGAAAGAATTTACTTTACAAACCAGTGACATTTCATCACGTAACACAGAAACAAATTACAGAGACACTTGTCTTTTGCTTTTCTACTGCTCTAAGAAAGGTGCTTCATACTGCACTTCTTTCATAAATCTCAGTTTTTATATTATAGTGCATCGTAATGAAAATCAATCACAATAAACCATACTGCACTACTACTTCCAGGAGTTGGCCCTATAAACTAGGATATATAAAACTAGGTATTATATACATTTAATGACTGGACTGAACAAAGAGATTGCTAGCCCGTATTTGATGTTTGACTCCACTTGAAATGTCTCCAAGAAAGATACAGTGGACATGTGTGCTACAGGCTAATACGAGTCTTTGCTACTGTCACTCATTTTCTCTTGGTCTTCCTTAATTCATGACTGATAGACATAAACTATAATAAGTTATTCATTCAACGAAGAGTTTATGATTTCGTCTGGAATTAGGGGTATTGTGTAAGACATAATTAGTGATTGTAATTCTATTCACAGTATTTATTTTCCTTAGGTGAAGCTGTAGGACGTAAGGAGTAAAAGTCACATAATAAACTAATCTGATGGAGCGTTCTAAGCTATGTAGGTCAAGGCTGGCCTGTCTTCTTAGCCCTAAAAACTGCATGGATATCTCCCTAAGACTGATAGCCACCTGACACACACATCTCCGAAAGCTGATGGGGCATGGTGCTCAGGGAGTAGTTCGCAGACAGATAGTAATAGTTTTCCCCAGTCCCCACACTCAGCTGTCAGCAGGGTTGGAGTGAACATGCAGCTGTGTCCTAGGCTGTCCTAGTAATGTCTGCCTTAATTGTCCCTGCCAACTTGCTTCCTCCCACAGCTGAGGAGTCAGGATACCGAGCTGTCTCTGTGCCACAGCAGCTTTGCTGCCAGTCATGGCACGTAGCACTGACATGAGAACCACAGCTGAACTGCTTGCAAGCCACATGTGGCCACAAGATTTTTCACAGCAAGTGAAAAATGCAAAATACCCTTTGCTACTAATATGGAGACAAAATTTGAACACACAAGAGAAGCACATGGTATTGCAACTTACCATGTTTTCATTTTAGGCTGTGAAGACAATTCTTCAGGAAGGTAAAAACTATGCCATTTTATGGACTGAAACAGTTCTGGAGGCATTGTTTTAGAAACATCATAATAATGGCCAAACTTCGTAGATGTTGGACTGGCCTGTGGAAACAACAATACTGATTACAATAATCTATTAAGTTATTATCTATCAAAAGAAAATAATTAACTAGCAATATACTCGAAAGAAACCTCTGTGTTTTTTCCCCATTCAGCTTAAGTATAAGCTTCAAGTAGAACAACATTTTAATATTTACTACTGAGTTCTGGTTCCCCTGTTGACAATATATAATGCAAATTTTTCATACAGAATTCAACCCTTTCTATTTCAAATTGCATCATCAAAGTGCAGTCAGATACTTAAAAGAATGTATTTTTGCACATGTTCTAGACATATGATCACAAATTTCAAAAGGCCAGATACATGAAATGTGGAGATCATGATGCGTTCCACCTATCTGATTTTTCAGTATCTGGGAATTGTATGATGCTAAAGAAACATTTTCAGCTGACTCTGAAAATGTTTCGCTTTATGATCAGTAAGAAAAAAATACCACTACATCTTCATATATAGGATTGAAACAGAGAAATGTAAAATAGAGGAAACAGTTAACAACTGCTTTTAATTTCTTGAATTTTGAATAAGTAATAGGTTGAGCATTACACGGACGTTATACATAATAACCATGGTTTACTGTAATGAAGATACTTTTTTTATTAGCTCTCAATTTTGCCTATATAAAACATAATAACCTCTCACATTTAATATATACCATAGCAGAAATTACACATTTTGAATATGTTTTGCTAGTAAATAAACAGCAAATGAATGCACATTTTGGTTCCACATTAATGGAGTTCAGCATGCAAACTGCAACAATATCTGAATTATGCATGTAATGTTAAAAAAATCCCTAGATTGTTATAACATTCAGTATGCAAGTATGTAGTAGCTGTCTGCTACAGGACTTGAACAGTTTTTGCTCTTCATGTAAAAACCCATTTTCTTCATCTTTTCTGCTCTTCCCATTAAAAAAACAACAACAAACCTATCCTGCAAAAAACAGCCAAGCAGAGTAAACCTCAGAGGGAAGTTAGTTTCTTCCAGGGAAGGAAAACACTTGGCACAGATGTAAACCACAATATACTTTTTAATGTACATACTATAAAGGAGTAACAGATTACCAAAGCAGTATTAAAATTGATCTTTAGGTTTTGGTACAAACACCATTGTGCTTCTGATCAGATTATCTCTCATCAACTGTTTTGAGGAAAAGAAAGGTCATTTAGAATAACCAAGCAAGTTCCGTAATACAAGTATCGGTCAAACATACAGTATTTCTAACTGTTAAGACACCTGGACTGAGAAAGGCACTGGATCCCAGACTTTTAACAGCAGCTTTGCAGGTGAAAAGAAAGATCATCTATTAGTTTATTTTGAGGACAACTACCCTAAGCCTGGACTGCATCTGAAGTACGCATTGTACAATGTGGGAATGAGCTATAATACTTTAAGGTCATTTTTCTGTCTCCCAGCTCCAGGAATTACTGCTAAGCTCAGTCTCCCATAAAAGCCAAGAGCCACCTCACACATTAAATGGTAAAATGATGAAATGATAAAGCATTAAAATAAAAGGAAATATCTCATCAGTTGTGAAAGAGAACAGGTAAGACAGAAAAGGTAGGAGCTGAAAAATAAGTGAGATGTTGAAGACATATTCACACTGAAGAACAGAATGTCTTTTAAAGGTCATTCTGAAGAGAATTTTGGATTGGTAAATAAAATGAAATGCTAATTTGCTTGTACTTAAAAGCATCAAATTACTTTTGAAAAGTGTCCAGAAATACCCCCAATAATTTCAAAAGTTTCTCAGTAGGTTCTGCAACAACTTGGAACATTCTATAAAAGGATTTTTCTTTTAAGCAGGCCAATATATACATTTTATCCACTAGCTCAAAGTTAAGCACGGTGGGTGTGCGTATGCAATGAAATTTTTTTGGAACAACTTCAATTACTCCAATTTCAATATTTATGCTTGTTTACCGGAATGATGATAGGGATACTGAATTATTACAATAATGGGATCCAAATAATTTTAGTGTGTCCAGCAACAAATTATTTAGTTCCAACTCCAATTACTACAGAAAGCTTGTGGCTTTCATAAACCTTGGTCTTAAAACCTTGGTCTTAACCTTGCTAATAAAATAAGTACTATAACAATAACAGCAGAGAATACAGACTTGCCAGACATGGCCATGTATTTATAGTTCGCTTTCTGAAAGCAACCACACTATGTATTTCCACAATTTTATTTCATGCTTCAGCTTACCAAAACTATATTAAACTCTTAAGATTAACTAGAATAATTTCATTTAGAGTAAATATTTTGAAAGTGTTTGATTAATGGATGCCAGGTCTAGTCAGTTGTCAGAGAATATAAATATTAATAAAAATACAATTTCTTTCCTACAAAAACAATAGAATAACCAAATTAACCCCAAACTTTTCAGTAAAACGAATAATTAGTTTTTAATTAAAAACCCACAAAATTGCTTGTGTATATCTAGTCATAAGAAGCAGATCAGTTTTACTCAAAAGAAGATAGAAAAGCACATTCTCAAAGTCAGTGTTCCAATTTATTTATCAGCACCCAATTTTTAAAGAAAGAAGTCCAACAAAACATAAAAACCTCTAAAAATCTAAATATTTTTAATACAAAAATGTAACTTTATTTAAAACAAGGATTCTGAAAGCAATTTAAACAGGGGCTGTTCAAAAGAAGATAGAAAAGCACATTCTCAAAGTCAGTGTTCCAATTTATTTATCAGCACCCAATTTTTAAAGAAAGAAGTCCAACAAAACATAACAACCTCTAAAAATCTAAATATTTTTAATACAAAAATGTAACTTTATTTAAAACAAGGATTCTGAAAGCAATTTAAACAGGGGCTGTTCTTTGGCCTATAATCTATTCTTTATCCGGATTACAGATCAGAATGTTTTTACTGCAATCTCTGCCAGAGCTCATCTTTTTATTGTGTACTTCCAAGCCCCCTTAATGTTTTAGAAAGGCCTTGACTAACTGAACTTTGATCTGATGTCTTCATTGAGCAAAGCTCCAGGTTGCCCATTTCAGATGCAAATCCTTGCTGAGGCCCAATAGAGTTTAGTAAAGACAGCAAAAAAGAAGAAACAAGAAGTTTCCAGGATCCTCTTTGAGAATCCTGAGGCACATTGGTGTCCTTAATCCACCCTGCTGCATGGATTAAGGTAGGTGATAACCTCTCTTGATTCAAAAGAATAAGCACAGTGCCTACAAACTGGGTGGAGACTGGGATTTGGCTATAATAAAACACCATGCAATAAAAGCTCGGTCTATGTCAGAAGCCTATGAATAGGCCTCAATGTACTGCATTCCCAGGCTTAGCGGGGAAGCTTGCAAAAAGCCTACCTGAATCAAGTAAGCATGAATAATCTGCCTTAGCAGAACGACCACGGAGAGTGCGAAGCAGAGACTTTCCAGTCCTCTTAAGTTTGATCTGATAAATTTATTAGTGGACTGGAGGCTCAAGCCTGTTCTTTCCTGGATTCCCGTTTTGCACAAGGAGAAATACACTAAATTGTCAGTGAGCAGAGCATGCTTTTATGCTACCGTCTGCTGTTAATGTTTCTAATTGCAATACTAATGTGCTAGAAATCTCAGATTTAGAATGAATCAAGGCAGAAAATTGATTTCATGCTGTGACAGTTTATATATTGCCCCAAGAACATAAGCAGTTCATTCAAAAAAAAAAAAAACCTCACCAAAAAACCCACACTGTCTTGCATTGCAAAACAGGCTATCTATATACTCAAAAGTTTAAATGAAATTAACCTCTGCTACAGATGAAAGTAACAAACGGGCAAAGGCACATCAAGTGCAACACGACCTGTTACTCTGACAGATTTCTTGCAAATCTTCTGTCTTTTTCTGCTGTACAAAGTATATATGTAAAGAGAAACTGTGATAGTTATGAAGAGCCGTAAATGAAATACCATGCATAAGAACGAAAACGAGTTACCTAGCTAGTCTGTGTGAGGTCTAATAAATGGGAAGGGAATATCTGAACTATTAACGAAAATTCTTTTATTACTTACAAATAAAAACTAAATTAGGCATCAAAAATACCACAAAGACAGCCTTTACTCAGCATCCTTCATGTAAAGCCAGATATGGGATGGGAAAGTTTTCTGCTAACATATTTACAGTTCTAGTTAAAAACAAAGTTACCTCTTTCTCTCTTTCATACTTGAAGCTATTTGACAGCAGTTTTTGAAGATGTACTAGTTTATTAGCTTGGAAAATACCCAGGGTGTTGCAAGGCATTATCATCTTTTTCCTCAATGGAGTACATTCACCAATCAAATTAATTTAGCAGAGCACCAAAATTTTATGATAACTGCATTATAAAATACTGAAAAATATCAATTTCAAAACTATTTTTCAATAATTAGAATACTCGGCGGAATTTTAGGTATAGATAGCTTAAGAATCAGACTTTTATTTGTATTTTTTATTTTTTAAATAAAATTAACACATACATAAAAAATACTGTACCTCAACTATTCAGAGCGATCAGCATCCATTTCAGAAAGCAACAATGATAAAAACGGTAACACCCTCCAAAAGATTGACCATTTTATGATATCTTTCATAATCATATTTCAATAATCAATGACAAGCAAATTATGTATTGGAGAGAAATATTACATTAGCGGATGAAGTGATTACTCCTATGGAGTTACAGAGGATGAGTGCACACCTAACTGGATTATTTATATTTTTTCTTATTTTGTTAGAACATCAGCACACATTCGTTAACGACATACAATCGTTTCCGTATCAGCGTACAAGGAATTCTGCTAGATTTTAAACCAGACCAATTATTTTGGGGATGGTTCAGGGTGGCACAAGCAAGCTCCACAATAATAAAATTGATGAGATTGTATGATTACCCTGGAGGCTGTTTGATTTGGCATGTCACCATATATAAGTCTTTTCTGACACAACTATATAGCCATGTCTGTGCAATTTCACAGGAAACCAAACATGCCAAGCCCTGTAAGATCATTTTGTCACATTCCAATTATGTTTTTTAAGAATACAACTGAACTTACTAGGCAGTTATGACTACATCTAAACCAAAATTTACAAGCGTAGGCTAAGGTGTATAGACAAAACAATTTTTTTCATTCTGGATAGTAAAAAATGCTGTAATTTTATTAAAGGTTGATTGTGCCATTGGATTAAGTAAGAAAGTTACCAGCCACAGGACATATAATATTCACGAAGCACTAACAACTGTAAACTCTGAAAGACTGACCACTGGGCTTGTTTCTTATATTCTTCCTGCACAGTGATTAGTTTCTAGTGACAGTGAAGCTGATATAATCTCAAGTGCTTACTTTAGTTGTTATGCACATGGATAAGCAGGTCAACAGCTTGCTTGACACAGTACTTTCACTACAGAGATCCAGTAAGTACCGTTGATTAAACCTACTTAAGTAATTTGTGTACAACTAAATTTGGGCAAAGTTTGTAAGTGACCAAATTATTCAAACTTTCTTAAAAATCTGTCTCAATTTAAAAGTACTCGTTGAAAAATCCCATGGTACTTTAATGATTTTTACTTTTAAATTATTATTGTGCGTATTAAGTTTTACAGTTTCTGCAAACTATCAAATTCTCTTTCTCTCTCTATCTCTAGTAAGCAAAAATATAGTGGTGTATGATAATTTACCCTCAGGAGGCAATCCTGTAACACTGTCTATTAGCAGTTCTGTTGTCTAGATTCTACTAAAAAGCATTTGGTCTGCAAATTCATTTTGACTGTAAATGGAAAAAAAAGTATGAAATACTGATTACCTCCATTTTTGGTAAATTTTGGTAGCGCCAGGCTATTTTCATAGAATCCTGAAATTCCTCAGACTTAACAGCTGTTGCTTCTTCTCCCAATTCATTTCTGTAGGTATCATCAAGCAAAGGGGCTGGAAGTTCCTACAGGTGGACAATGAAAGAATGTCAGTTATCTACAGGAGAAATGGCAGTTCAGATTTTTATCCCTTCCAAAAAAAAGTTAGCCAATACAGTTACCAATATAATGGACAGTTGTAAAATGTGTAACAACACTTGATTAAAATTACTGTTCTGGAAGACTGGGCCCTACTAATACTGAGCATGAAAAAAACCCATGTCATTATTATGCGAAGAATGAATTATAGAAATCTAAGAGAATGGAGAATGGGAATATCACATTTTATACCATGTGTTACACAAACAACACAACTCGAGCAGCATTCATAATCCCTTTTTAAAAAAATCTCGCTTTAAAGTCTGATCTCCTAAACTATTCTATTTCTGAGAATAGATAAGTTTCCGGCATAGTGAATTTAAACATATTTGATAATAAGTTCACTTTTCTTTGTTAGCTTATGTAAATATTTTAAAAGTATTCAACAGCCCACAATAGCCTACAGACACAGGCAGAAAATAACTGTAATCAGATGGCTTGAATTTTCTCTTCTGCTAACCATTAGGTTGATATCTACTAATGACAGATACCTCATGAACACAAACAAGGGAGCAAAAGGAAGGGCAAATATTTAATCCTGGGATTTTTATAAGTCTCTAATGCAAACATTCTGGCTTAAAAAAACCCCAACATTGCACACAGGTGGATTTAATTGTTCTATGAAGACAGCACTGCAACTTTGACTTAGACCTAGATTAGGAACAATGTTTTATTACAAACTTTCTGCTTTCTATTTTTGTTGCATTGCTGAACAAGTAAACAGTACTGGGTAGATATCAAGCACAGCATCCAGAATTTATGCAATGGGCTTCTACATCTACTAATGGAATGAAGTGCAACCAAGTTTTCTGACCCAAATGAACAACATGTGTTATTTTTGTTTCTTTGGTGTAAATTAACATAATATGTAAAATTATTGACAAAGTTGAGAACAAAAGTTTCTAATCTCAGGAGAGTTTTTCTGTCTCTCTTTCATTGGTTAAGTACACCCTCTGAGATAAAAGGTAATGGAAGCTATGAAAACTTTTTAAGTGGTTACTCCAATGAAGTTGCAGAGACGGAAGAACTATATTTATCTGTTTCAGTAGCTATGGAGAAGATGCAAACCACACCTCTGAGTGAATAATTTTTTTTTTTTTTTTTACTTTATTTTTTGCAAATGAACTGCAAAAGCCTGGTAAAGGCTCTTCATGAAAATGGTTATGTAGAGAGTTAAATTTTCAATTTTCTTACAGCTTGTCTAAAAGATACACTTGTATACAATAAAGTCATATTACTACGGTTGTGAAAATTAAGCTTTATGGGTAAGAAAGCTACACAAAGATTATAATTTTAGGTTAGTCCTTACAGCTTTCACTAAATTTACATATTTATAACAGACGTTTCAGTAAAAAATAACGAAATTTACTTTTGACAAAGTTCCCTTATATCTACCCAGAAAGAAAGTAAGGAAACTTTCAAACCGAAGAGAAAGATTTCTGACAAATAGGAGAAAATTAAAACAGAAGACTGTAATGAAAGGTTCCAAGAAAGTATAAATCCAAACATGAGCTGACAAGCAAGCCAATACATTTCACAATTTCACATATATACAGATACAAATTATTTGCATTTAATTCTAAGAGCATTACATAAAGGATTATTTTTAAAAAACAAGACATTATTTTGAATTTCTAATTTTGTAACTCAAGATATCCACAATAAAGATTTAATTAATCTTATTTTCCAATTAAGGTGCTATTTTGAAAACAAATTACTGATCAGTTAAAACTATTATGCAGATATTATTTCCTAATACGGTTATTCATAGATTTAAGATGGCTAAGGCACAAAGGTCTTTCTGTTTCAATGAAGAGCTTCCGACATGTGATCATCTCAAAATATTGCTCAATTACAGCAATTAAAAAAAAATAAGTCAACCTTAATTTACAAAGTGAGCTCTGTAAAGGAATAATTCTGCAGGCCAAAACAGTATTTCCAGATATCTCTTCCTTTCACTCACCAAGATCAACTGGCTCCCAGGTACTACCTGCAACTTTTTATAGTGGTTTTTCTGAAAAGAAGTGCCAGCCACAGTTTGGAAGAGATCATGAAATCCTGCCTAAGTATTTAATCAAACTCCCTTAGCTTGCCCCTGTTCCAGATCCTACCACTGCTATAACCAGTTGCCACCTCATCCTGCTGTAGTACCACTGGGCAGCTATCACATCATCCGTTAAACCAAAATCCAGGAAATGGCATATTTTACCATTCGCTTTTACTGTAAGTAAAGAAAAATCGCACCGATATCTTTCTCCTCTAAAATCACTGCAAATCCTTGTCACTTATACAACTGGCTCATTGTTACTATATAATAATTCACAAAGACAATAATGAGACAGGGACATTTAGCTATGTATGCTTGCTTTTATATAATCACATAGAATGTATGTTTTACATACATTAAGAGACTGTATTTTACACTAAAATAAAAGAGAGGTCAAGACAATAAGGGGTGAGAGGTTCTCCAAGTATTACTGATAAAGTACAAGCCACTTCAGTACTCTCATGTAACACTGAAAAAAGTTCCTGCCTCACAGTCAAAACCAGAACAAAACCTTCTTACATGGCACTGTGTGGAAGGGAGACGTTACAAACACAAGCTGTTGACACCCGAGAAGCTCAGTCCAAAACAATCAGACACAATATCAGTGCAACCCAATTAGGCACTGTGGTATGCCTTAACTGTTGCTAAGAATGAAGCAGATTAAGAGATCAAGGAAAAATGGTTTCACCTGAAGCTGATAAAACATTTTGGCTGCCAGAGCTAAAAACCTATCTAAGTATCCATCTGAAATACCCTTTTTTTGCCAATATAGTTTACTTTTAACTTCTGACAAAATAAAGAGATTTTATTCTGGCATAATAAAAAACTCCTAACATTATAAAACGATTGTTTAAACGTAACTACAGTCACACAAAGCAACATGAGAAAATACGTGACTCAGTACTATGGCAGTCAGCATATGCATCAGCTTAGGTCTGGTTTATGCTGTCTTGTCCCTTGCTGCCCCACAGAAGGAACCAGGAGCACTCAAAGAACTCTCTCATGCCAAGAGCAACTCTTATTTCCTCAGTTGCTTTTCCAAAATGCATTTACCTACCATGCCTAGCTGAAGAATATGTCTCTTAGATGCACCATGTTCTTATGCCTACGCAAGAAACGCATTCACAGGATGCACTGAGGCTTAGGACATTTCTGGGGCTACCAGGTCTCATTCTCCATCCCAACAAACACTTTGCTCTAAAGCAAACGTATCCCGAATCATATTCTTGTATGTGGTGTTTGTGAACTTTATGGCCCCTTAGCAAGCTTCGTACATAATGCAGCTGCAACCTGGAAAAGGTAGTCTATCTTTGGAGCTGACCGGTATTTTGACGACCAATTTCTCGAGCTCCACCTGGTATATTACCTTGGTAAAATACATTCCAAGATGTTGTACTTAAGCACAAATAAGGAAAAAAAAAATCAATCCTATTCCTATATCTGTAATTTGAACACATTTTAGATAAAGATAAATGAACAGAACTAATAAAGATTGTTTCCCTCCAGATTTGCATCCTAACTTTATCGCTATTACCCCAGCTTCTGCTTACCCTTGTTTTCCTCCCATTTTCACTAAACCGGATGGAAGAGAGGCAAAACATATGGTTGCTGTTTGAAGGTATCTCTCTGATGACTAGAAGCCAACGTGCATGTGTACATTAGCTTGCTAAAAGACTAAACAGAACACACAAGTGACTGCTAATATTGATTTTCCTTAGGATGTACTAATTCATATATCCCAAACCATGATTTTCAAAAATCTTTCAACTAGATCTTTGTAAAACCACATTTGGAAAGGGAGAGAGCTTAAAATTGGTTAGTAGGCTTGGGACTGGGGAGAATTACAGACACAGAACACGGTCGCATAAAACTGCTTCCTGGGCAATACTGAAAATAGTGAAATTGAAATGATCCAAATGTTTCTTTTTATCTTCATACCCTCCTTTTATCTTCGTGATAACTAGAACTGGAATAAAAGGCTCTACTCTCTTCTGACACTGCAAATGAAAAGCTATTCTTTTTTACAAGAAAATAGCTCTTTCCGTACCTGACCATGCCTGGGTGTTACAGAGCACCTAAGTGAGAAAAAGTCTCAAGTTGTCATAACATAGGTATATTCTCAAAGATAAAGGCTGGCTGGTTGGATGTACACTTCACAACTCTTCAGCGCCATTAAAGGCTTCATTACGTTACATTACATTACAAGAACTACAAAGCATTCATCAGTTCTCAAATTGTTCTTAAAAAGAAAAGGAAAAATAAGAGAGTTAAGAAAAAGATGAAGCAGACCAGCAGCAAAACCAGCCCCAGAACACAAGTTTCTTCTGCACAGCTATACAAAAAATGAACTAAAAACTCTGCAGCAGAAGACATACAGGGAGTGGTGGAGGGCATGGTTTCTATGAGTGACATTTAAAGATGGCTAAGCCTGGGCTTCTCCTCAAAATATCTGTGTGGGGGAGAACGAAGAGCAGGGGTTTAGCACAACTCCCTTTCTCCCAGATCATTACAAATTGAGAAACAAAGACATTTGTTTCTAGCAGTCTTATTAAATAATTAAATGTTTGAGAACTGTACTTCTCTATCCTATATAAAAAGCACTTAGATTCTGCTGAAATTAACAGAATTTTAAAAAGATTTTAGGATTGTGAGCCCATTTAGGGTTAAATAAATTTATATTCTTAGAATCAAAATCAGAATTTCAGAAGAATATAAGATTATTAAAATGTTTAAAAGTTAATTCCAAAATTTCATCCAGAATTTGGAAATAAAAGTGTTTGTTATTTAAACAAAAGACTAAGAAAAGGAGAGTTGATTTATCAGCCTGTAATATCTCTATTTAACCTATTTCTGCTTAAAAATATCTCAGCTCCCACATCATATAACTTTGAAAGGCTTTGGGACTGACAATTTTGTGGCATCAGTGTGTCAACTCCTGAGAACTGTTACATTCTCCCAGGCTAAAAAAAGGCAAATCTCTCATAAGGTATATAAAAAAACCAAAACATGTATCAGTGCATTGGTTAAAACCAAAAAAAAGAAAATAAGCAGCATTTCTTGGGGTCAACTAAAATACAAGTCTTTGCTATGCAGCATGAATACACAAAAAAAGCAGACAAGTGCTAAAGTTATTAAGTGTGGTTTCGTTGGGGCATTCATCTGTCTACAGTGAGATGTAGTAGGACGGGAAAAAGAGAGAAGGAAGTTTGTTGCCATGTCTTAAAATAAAAAAGTAGGTTCAGGAAAAAAACCAGTTTTCTAATGTGCTAATACTAAATGACAAGGCAATTAAAATAATTTTGTTTCCTACAAACCAAGCTTATGAAGGTTACCAAGCTTATTTCATGTTTTATTGCAAGCATGAAATAATTTATTTCATTAATAAATCTTTTATCTTTGCAATAAAAAGATGTACAACCCATATCTGCTAGCAGTCCAGGTCCTTCTGTGTTTGCTGTCACATTACTTTGCTTGCCTTGTTTTGGCAGATGCACGAAGCAAAATCAGATTCTAACAGTTTGACCTCTCTCACTTCTTATGCTCTCTAGGGGATAATAAAATCCAAGATACAATCCCACAGCAGTTAATGAAGCTTAACCTCACACCCTCTTAATTACCAATGCATTACACCAACTATAGGCATCATACTCCTCTCTAAGCTATTTTACAATGCTAAAGAAGTACTACTGTGCTATTATTTAGCAGCATAATCCAAGCTGTATGTGAAATCCCTCTTATATAAAATCCTTTGATCCTTACAGGTTTCAATAACTGTATAATTAATAGTACTTAAGAATTTAAAACATTATCTATTTATGTATCAGTAAATATGTTGTTCAAACGGTTTTATGCAACTATTTTGCAATGCAGCATCGTCACAGGTATGACTAAAGATGTGAAATAAAATATTAGAGAGAGTACGATTCACTGTTGATCTCTAATTGCAATGATATCTAAATAGTTTAAACTCATATGAATTTAAGGCTCTTTTTCATTATGTTAATTTTTAGTATTTAAAGGACACCAGATGGTAAGTCAGGAAGGGTAAATATTTTCTTTTCAATAATGTATTATATAAATGTCAGTTTAAAGGGCCCTACTCCCAAAAGGGGGGAGGATTCTATTTTGATTGTAAACACTTGTGAAGACAAGGTCTATTGTTAAAGAACACAAATGACTGGATACAGAATTTTTCTCCTTTCAGTGGCCCTTGTACAACAATTTATATTCATCTCCAGGTAAGGCTGTTCTACGGAAATTTTTCTTTGACATTCAAAAGGACCAAATGGATGTCAACCCAGGATAAATGAGAATTGTGTGAAGAGAAAAAGGGAAGTAATATTCCTCTGGTTTATGAAATAAAAAAAAAGGTTAATTGAAAGTACTCTAAGGGGTAATTTACTTTTTTTTAACCTGTGAGAACATATTTTGTACTTCATATACACAGAAGTAAACCCTACAGTCAAGTGATACTACTCTTTGCTGTAACTTCCTCACACAAGATTGAAACCCAGGAATGCATACAAGACGATTAGGTGATTGGGGTTTTTTTATTTTATCTTTTTCTGAATCACTTAATGAATGAGTAAATAGTAATGAATAAGTAAAAGATTAATACATCAAAAAAGAGAACAACATACTAAAAAAAGTAATGTGAAGAGCCTAAATAAAATTCTGCAAATTCTGCTGCAGTGTATAATGCACTGGCCTAAACAGTTTTAATAATAACAACATTATTCATGAACACCTTTAGAGAAATGCACTGTAAGCAACAGTTCACTAATTGAGCAAGTCAATTCTACAAAATTACTAACTAGATTTGTAAAATAGTTGTTTGTGAACATTGAAGCCTAAACATTTGGTTTTTTTAACCTACTACTTTTATGATACATTTAACAGGGTAAGTAATAAAAACAAACATAATTTCGTAACTAAGATCATGAAGAAAATATCGTAATATACCTCCAAGGATTGGTAGATAGAAAACCTGAAATTTAATCCAAACATTTATTTCCTCTGGTTCTGGAAAATCTTTTTTTTAGTTTGGTCTGAACTTTTGACAAAGACTAAGCTTTACACTTTAGAGAGTTCCCAGCGTGGGTACTGCTTAAAAGAATTTCATTCTTTTTAAACAGAAGTGATTATTTTTTTCCAGCATCCTCTTTCACACCCATACAACTTCTCTGTCAAGTTTATAACACAGTTTAGTAATGCAGAAAATTATATTACAATATAATAAAAATATTTTCATTTTAATACCAAAAAAAGGTAAAATAGATATTCCATTTACCCAACATGCAAGCAAGAAAAGTAAACAGATAAGCAAGAGCTATGTAATAAAGAAATTAGATTTTTCAAAGGAACCTTCAAACTCTGAGACAGCTGCCAGGGTTAGGTTCAACCTTAGTCTTTTTGCCACA
>KZ506544.1:146689-160384 GCA_002844005.1 Limosa lapponica baueri
GTACTTTGCTGCAATAAAAAAGTCCACGTAGACAGCTGTGCTTCCTTTCCAGAGATTGTATGCATACATAGTAACACAACACTGAAGCTCAGTGGGTTGTTTATTGTTGTCGTTGTTGTTTAAATACCCCTGGAAATAACAAAAGAACATTTTGCTAGATTCTTTCATCCTTTGCATTCATCTTTTCAGTGTGAAAAGAGTAAGTGTGCACTTTTGTTCTTCAGGTCTGCTCAGTATAACCAGCTGCTTGGAGGTGGAATTTTTTCAGTCTTCTCCAAATGCCATGCTTAAGCAAAATGCCATATTTAAAATATACTTTTACTTTTGTTTTAGAGATCTTTTCAGCTTGGGAGGAATTTTTAAAAACCTTGTTCCTGGAGGGTTTTTTGATCTTGTCCCTTTTGTTTTTTAATAAACCATTATGCTTCTCTACATGCACCTCCCAGTTTCCTCACCAAGGGATGCTGCATTTTCCCTTTCACTGTGGTTCTATAGACCATTAGCGTTGTTTCTCCTGACTGACTTGACTTCAGGACACGTCCAGCAAGCACAGGGAAGCTGCGTATCTGACACACATGCACTAAGGGCTTTACTACTCAAGAGAATCTTCTCTGTAGTTCTCCAGAGAGCAAACTGTTTGCACATTGGCCATTTTCAAACCTGGAAGTACAATGACAGCAGATGTACAAGGTAAATATCACCTCATGCCTAGGTATGATAAGCCCCAAAGGACCTGATTGGGGCTAGAATTTTGGGGAATGCATTTCCTTCTAAGAAGGTTATCCTCTATAGCAGAGGTAGGTGAAGTATCTCCACCATAAGCAGCAGGCTCATAGATTACGGTAAAGGGATGTATTTTTTTTGAAGGATGTGCTCTTTATCCTCTCTTCTTGTAAGAGAGCCTCCAAAAGGCAATCTCAACAGAGTCCAGAAGTACCTTGTAATAAAATTCCAGCTTGAAAACAGAAATTCTATAAAAATACAGTAATCACACAAAGCGTTCTTCAACTTTTCCACAGGAGATGAACAGATGCAGATCTAGAAAGCAGTTCTGCACCTCCCAATCTTCCACCTCAGGTTTTCAGGTTCCCAATAGAATGGTCATAGAGGTAACACTGGGGAGGGTCCCACAGGGAAATTGTTGGATTTCTGTTTCCCAGCAGGTATAATGACCAGTAAGTCTTCCTCTTGAGACAAACTCTGGACAGGTTCCATGGTAGAAGCAACTTAACAGAGAGCAGCCTTTTTCATCAAGATGAGCTCATAACTGGCAAGTATAATCCAATTTTCTCCCACTAAACTTGTGAGAATTGGTTCCCCCCCAAGGTCTAGATAAAATAAGTAGTCAGGAAAAAAGGCAAAGAAATCCCGATATAGGCAGTTTAGGCAGTTCTAGAATTTTAGTGCCCAATCTCAAGTAGGAAAAGTGCAAAATACAAAATGCAGCCACCACAGTTAATGGATTTATTTTTTTTTGGTTAGGCCTGGAACCATACTTTCACACTAACAAGGAGAATGGGAATAAAGAACTAAGCTGCTTAATAGTTACTGTATTTTTATGGCTTCCATAACTGCTGGCATTAACTTTAGAGTGCTGAACTAAAATAAAAAAACAGCCAATAAATACAGTAAAGTTGAGGAAATAGATATAAGGAAAAAAAACTCATCTAGTTTATTATTTTCTCTTTAAGATTGAGCCTTTTAATTTGTAGTCAAAACTTAATAAGGTATGGCACTGAAAACAGAATGTTAAGGTATAACGTTTCCTTCAGTTTTTTTATTATTAAATTAGTTTTCCATTTACCAATGCAATCAGTTTTATTTTATGGTCAAACACAGAAGTACACAATACTATTTCTCATATTATATACTATTCCCAGTATTTATGCCCTAATAGTAAAAAGTCGCCTTTTGTTGAAGAATATAGATTGAACAGAAATGTTCTCAAATGTTTAAAATACTTTCTAAAAAACAGCGTGTATATAGTTCTGTAGGTTTTACCAGAGGTGTATAATTTTTCAGCATTACGTCTTAATGCCAATTTCCTGGAGGAGCTTTGACTACAAAAGGCATGAATATGTTTTCAAAGGATGATGGATAAATTGGTGGGTGGTAATATAATATATCTTAGGCAGCTGATCAGGGCTTTTTATCCTCTGCTTGTCTTTTAGTTATACACAATTTCAAGATAATTATGGTCTATAAGAATGTCTTTTCCCCTTCCTACTACCAGCAATATTTGTCTTGGTTATAGGTTCAAGAAACTTCCAATCACATCATAAAATTAGAATAGGGCAATTATGGCATCTCCGCAGAGAACTGAATGTATAAATAGACTGACCACACAATATGGACATAAGGAACTGCCTTTATGTAAAACACCAGTTAATCAGAATACTAGCTGTAGAATATATTGAATTCATACCTGAATTTTATAAAATAAAAACCAAACATAAAATGTATAATTCAGGTTGATATGTACCATATCTATGTTGCTTTTCCAGTAAAGAATACAGTCCAATCAGATACTGAAAATAAATTAATTACTAATCTCATTAAATAAAATGCAATGTTATCCAACAGTCAGGTATGTTATATTAAAATCCTGACTTGGTGGAGACATCCAAATCCCACACAGCTCATTTTTGTGACAGGAGAGGACTTCTTGAAGCATCTGAAGGTCCTCACTTTTAAAAGCCAAGGGAGGCAGTCATAGGGAAAAGTCCTGTACTTGTATGATTTTCAGACGTAACTGTGGCCAATGCCAGTCTTAGACTGACTTTTCCAAGTGAGGCAATAATGTTTTTAGGTAACATATATTAGCATTTCAAGAAGTGCCTAAGGCTGCGAGGTGTGAAAGTATGTAATTTTCTAGATTGATGCCTACTATATTACGGGGTTACTCCACTGAAGCAATTTCAAGACAGCAATACAAATCAGAGAAATCAACTCTACTGTGCCTTGTCTGTTAATCAAAGGAAGTGTTGAATAGTCAAGGTAAAAGTAGAAAAGCATAGACAAGAGTACTGTTGGATACATAAACAAGTAAATGGAGGACGAAAACAAGCCGAAATTATATTTTCCTTAACTTCCCTGTAGTAATATTGTCTATCCATTTATAATCTCTTATTAGTAACACCACTACAGAGTTACAACTGAGGAATGCAGTACTATTACCTAGTGTCTACCCCTGAAAAGTAAGAGGGAAAAAATATACCAAATCAGACAACATAGCTCAATAAGTCACATCGAACTACCTGACCAGAAACTCAAACTGATACAAGAATAGCTGTATGTAATAACGTCTGTTGATTAGCTTGCAAAAGGATAAAGAACAGGAGCTAGGAAAAATAGGACATGCTATGAACAATTGTTTCAAAAGTGAATGAAAGAAGAATAAAATGCGTATTAGCTACTCCATTTTAAGAAATGTTAATGCAATACAATAAAAATATTAATTTGAATAATTTAATTTTAATGAGAAGAACCACAACGATCATGTATTATACAGAGTCAATGACTTGATTATCAGTTATTTAAAAACAACTATTATTAAGAAATATAGCATGTTCTTATGTAATTCATACCTCACAATGAAATTATAATTCACTTGTTTAGGCTATATTTTAAACATAAGAAAAATGATAAATATTTCACGTCTAAATGAACCATCTTTAGGTTCAAGATCATAAAAAATTTTAGATTTTTCACAACCATATAATTTCATTAAGAACATCCTTTTTCCCAAATTCTGAAGATAATATTGAACAGATAAGGCACAGAATCTACCATCACCAGGTAAGAAAAAAAAAGTAACCATTTTGTCCAGAAATAGTCTCTAAAGACTCTTAAGGAAATAGCCAGACTTCACTTGATGCAGAAGTAATCAGTAAATTGTATGTTACTTTTGATATTAGAAAAAAGCAGCCTTAGGAAGACGTAAAATATTTAATGAAATTTTGTGAGATTATCCTCACACTTCAGCACTTTTCTGCAGTGTTGATCAGGCTTTTTACCTTATATAATTTCCTTATAACGGAAACTACCACTGTTTGATTAGGAGCCCACTGAAGTCTGAAAGGAACTTTTCTATATGACCTGATCCAAAGCTGACCATGTTTCCTAGTAGAACAAAGACAGTCAGAATGAAAAATACATGTAAAGGAAGTTGCAAAAATGTTAAATGATACTCTCTTCCATAGGAAGTTACAACAAATATCTACACAAATTGTACACTGTTTCACTGTACACCTTAATACATTGGAAGCAGCTTAACTACTCTTCCCGATGGGCAGATGGAAACTGTAAACAGTTGGGTTTATTCAAACCATTCAACTAAGCCAGGTAGTCTGTCCTGGTTTTGTCCATAATCGAAATAAAGGATAAGTAGGCTCCTAGCCTGATTTGGCCTTGGGAGGATCTTACTCCATTGTCCGTAGATGGAGGCTAGTGAGCTAAATTTAATACCCAAATCTGGCTAGTGTAAATACTACTGGACTTCTCAACACATTCTTATGAATCACCAAGGTAATTAATTTCTTACTACACAATATATACACTTTAAAATGTATTTAAATTCATTAAGAGATTACAGCTTTACTTGTCAAAAGCTATGAGTCATCATTACCTTTAAGATGTTGTCAGGATGTTCTTTAGCAGAAGCAACAAATACGTCATGTCCACAGACAACTCCCTCTGCCAGAAAATACTTGAACAACAAATTGGAGTAAAGACCGTATTTATCTTCCTCTGTAAAAACAAGAATGGTTTGAATTTTTTCTTATTTGTTAGATAAATCACCCGCCTCTATTTTCACAACACTATAAAAGCCCTCTTGTGGCCTACCTCCTAGAGTATATAATGTACAACAGAGATAATAAGTACAATATGATTCCAAAGCATTAAAAGTAATGCTTGCAAACATTGTATTCCTAATTTTTCAAGCCAGAGAAATAGTTCTCAATCATGTATTTGATTCTAAGATATGGATGGGATACAGCAATAGTGTTGTCTTTTGAAAAGTGTCCTTCACCAGCGAGAAGAAATAGCCCATTCTACCTTTTTTTTATCTCGTTGATACTGAGCATGGAAATCTCTATGAATTCAGGCTGAAAAGGGTATGGAAGACACATTACAATCTAAATGAAGTCATTTTCCTAAATGTCCTCTGTATAATGGTAGACCTTTTCATTTGGTTTATGGAGTTTTGCTTGAAATAGAAACAGTTCAGCTGACGACTTCCACTAGGCCTCAAAATGTGCCCAAGACACTTAAAATTCAAAAGCAGAGAAAGCTCCCTGCATCTTACTGGTGGAGGCAGTGTCTTTTGAGGATAAGATAAAACCTCCTGTGTCATGCTTTTTTCTTGTAGGACCTGACAACAGAGGAGAGTTGGAAGGTGACCATACCCACCTAAGTACAGAGGACAGTGACTGTGAAAGGGAAGAGGTCCAATGAGAACATGCACTTCTAGGATGCTCTTAAAAATGTAATTATATTTGGCACACTAATGCTATACAAAGTTATCATATTGCATCTGCATTTATTTCAAAACGGTGACAACTACAAAAATAGACAAAAAAAATAGACATATTGAAAAAACAGACAATTTGCAATGCCTTTTTTTGAAAGCTGTCCAGAGCAAAGTTATGAACATATTCAAAAGACGCATGAACTTACAGTTTAAGAAGTGACAATACTTGTTAACAGACATTGTGAATACTAGCCTACTGAAACAAAAATGGAAACTCCCACTGACTTCAGAAAGGCTAATATTTCCTTCAGCTTCTTTGTTATAAGTATCAGAAATAAGCAGAATTAAAAAATCCTAATAAGCTTCATAGCATTAAAACTTATCATAACTCAAAACTATGGGGGAAGTGAATAAGTAATAACAATTGAAATTTGAACCATCTCTGATTTTCTTTATTTTTAGGAAGTATAAAGAATAGCCATGTTAAGTACCCAACTAATTGTCCGGTAAAATTTTAGATCATGCCCTTTGGAGCAACATATTTCTGATGTTTATTTAGAAAGATAACTGAAATATTTTGTTTGGGAGAAAAGTAAATGCAGCAGTGCAAGATTTCACTTTTTCATCTGTTAATCTGGCTGCTGGAAGATAATACACAGCGATGTTGTGGTAGAAAAATACAGAGAGACAGATTTTCTTTATACAGAACCAACAAGACCTGTACTACATTCTTTGTGTGACTTGGAAACAATTTCCTCCCTCTTATGAATCACATAGGAAAAAATTAAAAGAAAAACCACAAAACCAATAACAAAGGCTGAAAATAAGCAAGTTGTCATTCATATCTAACTTGTAAAACATAATAAAGAAGGAAAACAAAAAGAATATAACTTTGTTATGTAGCAGAATAGTATGTTTTGGAGCTTAAGAGTCAAAAAGAACCAACGAGGGAGACAATTTTGTCAGACCTCCCTCACTTTGAAAAAAAGAAGAAAAGGAACAGTAGTTGGGCGCTCTGGAAGGATCCTCAGCTGGAACATCTACATCATCGTTGGTCAACCAAAAATCTTGATTTCTTATTTTTTATCTACAGGTTAAAGTTCACTTTCTTCACCATTTAAGGCACAGAAACACTGAGCTGTATTGCATATGGACAGGACTTAACTGACATTTAGTGGAGTATAAGCCAATTTAGTCCAAGTATTTTATTGTTTGTGTATGTGCATGCAACTATTCAGACAGTCTTTCTGGATCATCATTTTTGATATTAATTATTCATTAGACAGTAAACAACATGCTCAATTCTGTGCTGAACATAACATGGAAACTCCATAAAGCATGGATAAATATAAGAAATCATACTGTGTGATGATGATTATTTAGCTAAAGTAAGAGGAAATAAGGCTGTAGTAGATACGAAGAATTTTTACTCAAATTTCACTTGAAATGCTGAAATATTAAAACAAACTATAGAAGTGAAGCAATGGGGAACAGGGATATAAACCCGTTGACTGACCTATCCAAGACTGCAATTCATTTTGTTAAGTGATAAGACTTATTTGTAATATAACAGGACTAAACAGGTTCTTACACTGCCATACCCTCCCATATTTTGCAAAGCAAGAAGGAATTTTAAATTTAACAAATTAAAAATATTTACATTCAGTGTAAGGACACATCATTCTAGCACTAGCCTTTCCTTTAGTCTTCTTACATTGATTTTCATAACAGTAAACTTACAGTTAAAATAGGAAATGAACTATTGGAGAGGGATCTAAATATAAAACACCTCAGTCTGCTACAGTACTCTAAGGATTAAATGTGTCTCAGAAAGCCTTTACAAACAGTGCATCTTGAATTGTTAAAGTCAATGCATCTGTAAGAATCCCTCAGTTCTTCAATTTGTCACATAGAGGATGGCTTTTTATTGATTCATTTCTAGGTCACTAAACTTTTGTGGTATTCAAAAGATCTAAAGTGCACCCATATGGGGCTTTTCTGATAGCATCCATTGTACCCTGGCTTCAATAGTTACGTTACTATTCAAAGCTATAGGAGTACAGCTTTCTTCTTGTAAATAAACAAACAAATCATTTAGCACAGGTACTTCAGTAGCTCACCAATTACTTTCATAGATAAACTGAATGAAATACTTTGAAGTATATTTGTTTTCTGATAAAGCTTGGACTTAGTACATTGATGGCTAGGATAAATTCTCAACTGTTATCTTTATTTTTCCAAATTACATCCACATCCAAAAGAACTACCTCCATTCTATACGTGTAGGAACTAACACTTAAGTGCATTTTAGTCAGCCAAGATATTTAAGACAAGCTTGGCCCATAACTTTATTCTTAGCCTCCATAGTAAAGAGCTGCCCGTCAGCAGCCTTCATTGTGAACTTTACTTCTAGCTAATAAGGCACATAAACAAATAAGACTCCCGCAGCTGCACTCTTTTCTGGGTCCAGTCACTGCAAGTCACACAACAGTCCCCAGTTTTCTCTGATTCTTTTTGAACAAAGAGTGTTCTACAGCTAAGTAGCAGGTGAGTAACTAGTGAAGCGTAAAACTACACAAGGAAAAGAGATTATTTACCTAGAAGTTATGCATATTGTCTCCAGGACAAAACCTCTTCTGATCCTACAGATAAGGACATAAATAAAATAGTTCATTGTGATCGTTATCCATTGGTCTCTTTGCACAACAGCATGATTTCATGGCTAAAATAGTCATGAAGAAAAGGCAGTACTGTCAGTATCAGTACAATGAATTCCAACATATAACCATGTTCAAAACTAAGGATAAAGACCAATTCATATTTATGCCTCTTTTCATCCCTAGACTATACAGGCTACTGAACACATAAGAGACATTCTCAACACCTTTGTGTATGGACTGTCTGTAGCTACTACTCAGAGAAATACGTGGATCATAGAATTAGATACAAAATTTTAAGGCATCGGAGTTTAGCTAGAGCGCACAAGACAGCAGATATGAGTGAGGCATTGTAAACATATAATTTATATAAAAATCAAGGACAAAAATCTCATCTAATTATGGAAATTAATACGTAAACATGTAGCCTTAAAAACATCTCTATCCATAACAGCTCCCTCTGCACAGAAGTATTCATTTTCCAAGGGAGGGATGGAGAGTAAGCACTCTAACTTATAGAGGAACAAAAAGTCAGGAACAAAATCCACCGTAAGGTAACGAATATGTATAGATCATACTTGTAAAGGCTGCTTTTTAAACATCAGCATATTAAATGGGATGGAGGCCTTAAAAAAACTCCAGCGATAACTTGCATTAGAATTTCCTGAAATGATGAAAGTTATAAGACGTAAAAATAAGACTGCAACAATGTAATGTACAGATATCTTTTTTTCCCCCCTCTGTACAAAGTCTAGACAGGTTGCCCTAAAGCTGCCAAAAGCCTGTCACAGTCTATCAGTATTGATCATTTCTTCACCAGATAGTTCAACTGTATGGTACTGTGACCTAAGGTGTGTCTTTCTGTAGCTATGAAACATCTCTCTGAATTGCTTCAGGTTATAAGATGCGATTATTTTAATAATCTGAAATTCCATTTAAAAGATACTTTACTAATGTCCACATTTACTAAGCTTGAGGGGATATACTCTGTGTCACTTGCATTTAATTAGCACATGCCAAAACGGAGTTGTCAAACATGTAAGTTACAATATTTGGCATTTGGCCATACTTCAGGAAGGTGAATTCTGGTAACTTGTATTTTGTAGAATTATATTTAGCAAATCACTGTTTTGTACCTCTCCGGAGATTATCTTTTCCAACTTTAAAAAAATGATAAATTCAATTATATTGACAAGTGAAGAGAGCTCTTAGCAGTCAGGTTAAATTGCATGTCTAGCAAAAATAATAGTAGCTAATTAAAGTAGCTGAAACTGCTTCAAGGCTTAGAATGTACAAGTATAGACCTGCTTTTAACCAGACAACTTTAACTTTTAATGACTGACCTCAGCTACCAACACAAACCCTCCTACTGATAATCTTTAAAACATTTAGCCATCAATGACCTTGTCAAAA
Source organism: Limosa lapponica baueri (assembly GCA_002844005.1). NCBI lineage: Eukaryota > Metazoa > Chordata > Aves > Charadriiformes > Scolopacidae > Limosa > Limosa lapponica. The sequence goes on from KZ506544.1 coordinate 156,233, forward strand.
CTAGAGCATCTTAAAGGTATGTAAGAATAGGTTCTTATAGGGTACCCAAGACAGACCTATTGGAGCGTGCCATAACTCACTATGCAGAATGTGTTATAGAAACAAGGCTTTTATTTAAAAACCAAAAAGACCATCCCCATGGAATCTCTTCCTGAGGCTGGCAAAACAGATATACAACAGGTTGAAGTACAGTGGAGAGGGGGAGGGAGGAAGGAGGTGCTTAATCAACAGCTACACTATTTGTTTGTTTTGAAAGTGGAGATTCTTCTAGAAAGCTAATCTTCTGGACCAGTTTAAGACGAAACAACAAACAAGTGGTCTCACATTCATATTGAACAAGCTGTTTTGAAAGTCTTCAGATTTCATTTCACATGGAGTCAGAATGCTTGTTTTACCACCTCTTATAAACCCAGTACAGTAAGATCTTTTGAAAGTAAAGTACTAGTTAGAATCCAAACCACTCTTGCTATATGAACAAAACCCAGGAAATGTCAAGTTCCTCTAGTAGGTAGGATCTTGCATGAGACTACCACATGCCTCAACTCCCTAATTCTCATATAAATAAAACACTGTCAAAAGAATATATTATAGAATTAAGTTCAGCTGAAAATCATGATGCTCTTTACCAAGAATTAAGTTCAAAAAAATTGTGCACTTATATTGCAAACATTATTTTCCAGTCTTATCAAGTAACCTGTGACAGTACTACATCTTCAGAACGCAACAATTAAAATAAATATACTAATACCCTGAATATACTATTATTTGGTTAAATTAACCAGATAATGTGTCAAATAATGAAGATGAGCATTTAATTTGCAAAAGGAGCTAAGCTAAAAGTAATGAATTTATTCTTGCCTTAGAGAATGTTGAAGGAAGGGGGAAGAATTTAACCTTTTTATAACACTTGGAGTACAACACAGAAAGATCTTCCTAGGAGGTTTATTACTGACAGCTTCAATCCTGTATAATATTAAGCTTGCCTAGACTAATCTCATGACAGAATTTTTTTGTATACTGACAGGATATTCTAACAATGTGGTTACAATTCTACCTGCACCAACTTTAAAAATTAGTCTAAAAATTTTTAGACTGATGAGTCATGAATAAGTATAGTTCTTACTTTAAGACTTTTTGTATATAATTATATGTTTCAAAATAATATATATTGTAAGTCTTATTTGGGAAAAAAAATAGCTTTCAAATCTAAAGGAGAGATTCTCCGTGTTTCTGTGAAGCTAAGTTTAATATCAGATCACAAATAAACAACCAACATAGGGGATAAGTAAATTAAAACCCACCACTGAGTATCGCCAGCTATGAACTCAGAGGAGGGGAAAAGAAGTCCAGGTAAAAATCCTATCATTTTCAAATCATTGATCTTGTCATCTCTTTCACTAGAACACAAAGCTCACTGCCTTTGTACTCGCTCCATCTGGTGCCATTAAGGTCAGGTCAAGTGGATAGCTAACCTTATGCTCAACAGTAGCCAAAGGTAGGTATTTAGGAAAAGGTAATAAGAACTGAACAAGCGTATGTGATGCTTCACCCATGCACTTGCTCAGCCTCCCACCACTTGTAGCTCAAGGGCCTCCTTAGCTGGACTTGGTATCCACTAACCCAGTAATGCAAATGGCTTTCTCTTCCATCAAGCTGCCCAGTTTCCCACCAAGACTAGGATTTATTTTTTACATCCACAACACTCTATGGTGAAGTATTCCACCACTTAATTGCACACTGTCTGAAGAACAACTTTCTTTTGCTTAATATAAATTTTCCAGCTAGTAGGTTCATTTGATGCCATCCAGTTCGTCTACTGGAAGGGGCAATGAATATTGTAATGGGAAGTCAAAACATAACTAATCTAGTTTAATAATCCAGAACCTAATCTAGAAACTAATCTAGTTTCATAATGTCTGATCTGTGTAAAATATGAGTTTCTTTTTTTTTTCTTCTTCCTTTGTCCATAGCAAGATTGCAGCTCTTCTCAAATGAGTGAGAAAAGCAAGATCTTCATTGAAAGCAATAAAAGAAAAAGCTTCTATCATTTTTTCCTGAATTCACAGAAATTTGAGTGAAATTTCATGAGAAAATTAAGCTTAACTGGCACTTCCTGCCTTGAAAAAAGCCATGTACTTTCTCTCCTGTTCCTCACTGTGCAGTCCTTCTTTCCCTTGTGCTGGCTCTGGTACTCATCTTGTGTGTTAGTGAGCTGATTCAGGTCACTAAACAGGCAGAAAAGCCTCCACTCTTTAACTGGGTGAGTTTTCTGTTCACTTGGAGAGCCGAGAGTTGAAAAGCACTAGCACACGGAACAAGACTGCACAGCCAAGAATAGCATAACTACAAGTGTTTCTCTAATAACCTTCGATTTTTTTTTCTTGTAATATCTATTCTTTTTGCTAGGAAATTGACAAGCTTGAAAGTTTCTTGTGAGAACCATTAATCTGATAAGCATTAAAAAAAAAAATAAATCACATTCCTATCACCTTTCAGTCCTTATATCATTTTGAAGTAGTTTTGTATTGCTAGAAGCCCAAGACTAATGAACTGAAGTGACAGATGGTATCTCCTTCAATCTCTCTTCTGCAACAACGATTGTCTTTACTTGTGTGCTGAACCTGTAAGCACTTACAAGACTAACTTGTAAGAAGTTAGTCTTCCCTCGCAATTGTGGTTTTGGCTGCTATGCTTAAACTGAGGGACCTGGGAAATGTTTCTTGGCAATAAGTTTCAGTACGTATCCTGGGGATATGAAGACAAGATATATGTGTACAACAGTCCTCTTCTCCTTTGCTACACTTTGAATAGAAAGGAAAGCTGGGAATCTCAGCTGCAATGGAGATGTGGTACAGTCTACACTAACAGTTTTGATGTAGCCTGCAAAGGGAATTCTGTTGTAACCTATTTAATCACTTCAGTGTACCTCATCCACATCCTGACAGAAAGCAGTCTTCCATCAGCTTTCCCTTTGTTGATTCTGGCTACCAAAAGACTAAAAGATTCTTTATTTCACAGAATCTTCCTCAGAAAGCAAAATGAAAAAAAAATACTCTGACTCTTGCAGGATATCAAGTAGATTAGAAAATCATAAATAATTTGAAAATTTCCCTAAAATGTCTTGAAATTTGCTAAACACCCAACTTTCAAAGCAAATTCCACAGTATTCTTCTGGGGGGCTCAAACCTGTCTAAAAGTAAGGTTTCGATCCACCTGCAGTAATTCTTGAAATAGACAATAGTCTACTCTGAAGGCTATCCAAAGTGAAGGGGCCCAAAAGTTATACTTCCTTAAAGCCTGAGTATAAAAAACAATGATAAGACAGGTTATATGATAAATACATTAAACTGAGCAAAACACATCAGAATATGGCTTTAAGTATCTATATGTTCTATACTAACCAATAAGAAGAAGGGTTCCAACAGCTACACCTCCACCTGGAAACAAAAAAAAAGAAGAATAAAGTAAGACTACATTTTAATACTATGTTAGAGAACAATTAAGTTTTCTTAGTTTATAAGTCAAAGAAAGGTGATAACGGGGAATTTAAAAATATAAAAGTGAACAACATTTTAATTACCTTTGCAATACTTCCTACAATTCTCTATTATGAAATAATTATACATTACATGTAATTATATATTACACATTACAATTACTTTCACAATATACTGTACTATCATCATTGTAGTACAAAGATCCTGCAGAGCTCTACGCAACTATGCTCAAGTACTACAATAATGATGTATGGTCTGAGCAAATGAATTTTTACTTGGATGACTCAAATGAGTAAACATTCTCCAAATTAAACCCTTACTAATCACTATCAAGGGATATTCCTTTGTGTCAAGAACCGTGTATGTACAGTGACCTACTAAAAGGCTAGCAAATTCCCACCCAAGTCAGTCATGCAAAATCCTGACTCCACTGGTTTTTATCTTATTACTGAAAACTGACATGACAATAAGGCAGGTAGGATTTCACCCAGCGAAACCTGGACTGACAGATCAGAAACATCATAACACACATCTGAATAAAAATATACTATTATAGTGTTTTATAGTATGTCTTGGGCATAAAAACAACTCTTTGAATGCACTTGATTGAATTTTTTTTTCAAAAATAAAAACACATTTTTACAGATTTATACAT
>KZ506545.1:1957-28567 GCA_002844005.1 Limosa lapponica baueri
CTCCAACAGGTCCATGTCTTTCCTGTGCTGAGGACTCCAAAGCTGGAGGCAGTGCTCCAGGTGAGGTATGACAGCCCACTTCACACAGAAAGTCTAGCGTGTCTTTCTTTCCCAGGCAAAACAATTTGTTCTCATATTTACATCTTTTTCTGGGCCTAGTGAAGACCTGCAGACCCGTGGAGTGCACTGGAGGGGAACCTGTGGTTATACAGCAGGTCGCTGCAGCTCGTGCTTACAGCGAGAGGCTGTCCTGCCCATTGCTTCCTGGACCAAACGTGCAAGACGGTGATCTTGCCGCAGCCTCAGAGCGTGGCTTAAGCATTGCCGAAACTACTTGGCTTTGGTTCATTTCCCAAAAGAGACTCATTCAGGTATTTCATATCAGACTGGCTTCAGCAGTAGAGTGGAAGGACCACACACAGATTATTTCCCTCTGCTTCCAACACCTCTGATGGCAGGTACTACGAGAGGCACGGCGTCTGCTCAGAGGGCACGGTGGCTGGATGCAGTTGATGCACCCCATGGACTCCATGGTAGTTGTCTGGCCAAATTCCTGGTTGCTGCGTTTCCCACTCAGGCTGATGTTCAGGCAGGGAGCTGAGCCGGGGGGCAGGAAGAGAAACACACTCACTCTGGGGAAAAAAGGTGCCTTTCCTGGGGCACTTTCCCTTGGAAGTCCCTGCTCAACACTTAACTTCAGAATCTCCTACAGAAAGAGCAAAATGGTCCATCACCTTCAAAATAAATGGATGAACTGCAGCTGACTACAGGGGGACACTCACTGCCCCACTCCTGCTGGCCACATTATTCCTGACACAGACCAGGATGCTGCTGGCCTCCTTGGCCACCTAGGCACACTGCTGGCTCATGTTCAGTTGTCAACCAACACCCCCAGGTCCTTTTCCATGGGGCAGCTTCAGCCACTCTGCCCCCAGCCTGGAGCATCCAAGGGGTTGGTGTGACCCAAGGGCAGGACCCGGCAGTTGGGACACTTATGTTGATAGTCCCAGAGCTGGAGGCAGTACTCCAGATGGGGTCTCCCCAGAGTGGAGCAGAGGGGCAGAATCCCCCTCCGCCCCAGCCTGGCTGGCCCCGCTGCTGGGGATGTGGCCCAGGATGTGGCCCAGGGCTTTCTGGGTTGCCAGCACACGTTGCCAGCTCATGTTGAGCTTCTCACCCACCAGCACCCCCAAGTCCTTCTCCTCTGCCCTCAATCCATTCTCCACCCAACCTGTATTTGTGCTTGGGGTTGCCCTGACCCACGTGCAGGACCTTGCACATGGCCTTGTTGAACATCATGAGGCTGGCATAGGCCAGTGTGTCACCGTGCCACACAACTTGGTGTCATTGGCAAACTGGCCGAGGGTTCCCTTGATCCCATTGTCCATGTCACCAACAAAGATGTTAAACAGCACAGGTCCCAGTATTGACCCTTGAGGAACACCACTGGTCACCTCTTGGACATCCAGCCATTGACCGCAACTCTTTGAGTGTGGCCATCCAGCCAATTCCTCATCCACCCAGTGGTACATCCACTTGCTCCTGAACTGCCTCCAGGAGTAAGTTTAGCCCAAGTGCCATCATATGAACATCTTCAATTAGAAATTTCTCCAATGACTAATGGAACCAACAAAGTTCTTTTTTCCCTGTCTGCTTCATTCACCTAAAAAATCCAGTTTCCTCCATCACATCTCCTCTGGCTTTCTATGCAACTTCCTCTTCCTCTCCACTCCCATGTCCCCAGCGTTTACCGTTTCACAGCTCCTGTTTCCCCAGCATCCTTTGCCAGCTGTCCCAACCCACCCTCACCCCCTCTAACTAGCACTGAGCAAGAGGCAGCTTGTGCTCCAGCTGGTCCTAGACCATGTCCAAGCCAGGGAGCCACACAGGCCCTTGATGAACCCATTCTGGAGCCCCGTGACCAGTGAGGACACCAGTCTGCCTCTCTCTTTTCCACGTAGATGTTGTTTTTCATGAAAAGCCTGTAAGCTCAGTTCTTCTCGAGTTCCTCACCACTCTGGTGTGGTTGACCAGAGCTGGTGGCCTGTACAGCACAAGCTTCTGGGAGGGTGGAGAGCTGGACAGGCAAGAGGAGCAAGCAGTCACTGATGAAACAGTTGCAAAACTCATTTTTTAGGGAAATCTAGCTAAAAGTAGTCCATGGGCTGGAGACAAGTCAGGCCTTTGGCCTCTCTCCTGATTTCACTGTAAGCTGGAAGCCCAGCAGAGCAGGTAGGCTCCTCCTGTGACCTGCAGACACTCAGGGGCTCTCAAGATACATCAAATCATGGTGAGCAGTATGTCCAAGGTACAGTCTCAAGAGCTCTTCGGACAAATGCTACGAAGAACTGCAGCAGGAAGGTCTGTCACTCAAGAGCTGAACACCCTCTGGGTCTAACCTTCTGCCTGCAGAACAGGGTCATAGCACAACTCAGGCTGGAAGGGACCTGGGGAAGTCTCTGCCCCAACCCTCTGCTTGCAGAGGGGTCAGCTATGAGATCAGCGCAGGATGGCCATGGCTTTCCCCAGCGTGGGCTTGGAAGCTCCCAATGATGGAGACTGCACAGTCTCTTGTACCATTTTTCACCAATATTGGCTTCTTTTACGGCACAGGTCCTGGAGACAGGAGCAGGGTGGAGCAGCTGATTTGCCTCCAGGCAGGTGACTTCAAAAAGCTCCTTCTCTTCAGGAAGAACTCGATGTTCCTTAAGGTCCCTTCCAGCCTGAACCATTCTATGATTCTATGATTTGTGTATTTGCAACCAAACAACTGAAATCAAGCAATTTGTAGTCCTAGGTGCATCCTTAGTCCTGCCCTTCCTCTTCTTTCTCCATGTACATTATGTTTAGGCACATTAATCCACCCACAAGGGTCTGCCATTCTTACATGGTAATTAACGTAGAATAACAAACTTGTAAACTCTGAGCAGATTTGATTTGGAACATGTTGATGTATTTGGCACCAGAAACTGGGTCAGTGATTATATTCCCTCTATGCATCTGTTACTTGTTGTTCACTTTCTGCTGCCATGCCAGGAACACAGGTGCTAGAAATTGAACACTATTGCTCTGGATTTATGAGTCTATATTGCATTCGGTGCACAACGTCTTAAACTTAGTTTTCACCTTTTGATAGAGCTATTCAGTAGAATTATTACTTTTTAAGGTTGTGTTTTTTCCCTATAACTCCCCGAAACAAAAGAAACCTTCCAAACAGCTCCGCGCACAGGCAGAGAATGAAACAGAGAGTTTAATCATAATGCTTGCGCATGGCTTTCAGACTGACATCTGTACATTAAGAATATGTAAAAATACCAATTTCATGCTCTGACAACTTATTCTGCATTGATGGGGGTAAAGCCCTGGGAATGCCAAATGTCAGAGCATTCCATAATGCAGAGCACTCACACGCCGTCCCCTGGGCCATCGCCGGTGCTTCCTTGAGGGAAATTTTCCAGAAAAAGGAGAGAAACAGAGATTGGGAGCTGCCAAAAGAAAATGGAAATCATGAAGTCAGAGTTCAAAACCTATTGGCAGTGCAGCATCAAGTCTTTGAGCACAGAGCCTCTTCTGGCTCTGAACTCTCCTTTCACTTCTGTCAAAAGCGGAAATTTGCACGTGTTCATTTCAGAAGCTGTAGATAAGCCCAAAATGGTTCTCCACAGAGGACCTCAGCATTCTTCCCCCCACCACGTTCTTTTAAATAACCTATTTTTGGAAGCTGGATGTCCAGAAGGGCAACATCTTCCCTTAAGCCCAGGCCTCCCAGAGCAGGGGCAGCAGCAGAAACACTGTTCTCTGGGGGGGGCTGCCCCAGGGGTGAGGGGACCACATGGACATCTGTCTCCTCACCTGCTGGGTCCATCTCTCCTCCACCAAGACAGCAGAGCAAGGGAAGAGTGGGGCAAGGGCGCAGGACCTGCCTCCCCAAGGCTGGAGGTGCCACAGACACTCAGCCCCTCTGCCTGCTTCAAGGGGGCTGCCAGCATGGCCAGTGTGGCCAGCACGCCCAGCACAGCTCACCTGCAGCTTGCTGTGCCATCCATCCAGCACTGACCCACCATTGGGTGGGAAAAGCTCATCCCTGTGTATCCCTGGTTCATGCCTGAGCCCTGGTGCTTGGCTGCTAGTGGGGGGTCTGTGGTGCCGCACGTACCCGGGCGGGCTGGGGTCCCCCTCAGGGGGCTTCAGCTCTTCACCAGACCTGGGATGTTGGGGTTTTTCTGCCCTGAAGGTGCTGAGGATTCTTACCTGCTGGGGTTTGGAGAGAGGCAGAATGCCGTGCGATTGTTTTGCTCATTTAGTGAGAAAATTAGGATGACTGAGGAAAGGAAGCGCTTTCTCTGGCAGGGGTCAATGTGTTGTGAAAGCCACTCCGTCTTCCAGAGACCCCTCCCCACCCAGCCGCAGGGCAGTCACCAGCAGCGCTTGGATTCGGAGCCTGGGCATTCACCTCCTTGGCCAGAGGTGGGCTCGGAGGACATGCTTTGGTGGTGGAGGTGCACAGCACACCTTGGTGCCTAACCCGTGTCCCCCCACCCTCTGCAGATGACCCACCCCTGTGCAGCTCCTCCTTCCCCCTCTCTTCCCCGTCTCCCTCTGCTTCCAGCTGCTTCCCGCTCCCTGCTGCCGGCGCTGTGGTCCTCTGCCCCATTCCCCTCTGTCTTCTGCCCCATTCCCCTCCATCCTCTGCCCCATTCCCCTCCATCCTCTCCCTGCCATCAGCCCTTGTGGTTTCTTCCCAACTTCACCGAGTCCCCCCCTTCCCTCGGCCCGTGCCCCCCACTTCCCCACATGTTCTCCTGGCCCTCCCCTGACTAGTGCAGCTGAAACTGTAATTAACAAGCCATGAAGCACTGTAGAGCTAGCTCCAAGGAGCTGAATAATTATGCTCCCTCCCCGCTCCCGCTGCTGGGTTTGAAGCTGCAAAGTGGAGCGTTGGGAAGAGGAGGAGCAGACCAGGTGGGGGGGTGGGAATTTAATTAACTTCTGGAGCGCTCCTGTCCCCGCTGCACTGGCGGAGGGTGATGAGGGGCTGCAGCTTGGGGGGCTGCTCGGGGCCAGAAGCACTCTGGTGGCAAATGTCCCCCCGGTCTGCACCCAGGTCCAGCGGCACCGGGAGCGCCCACGCTGTTACGAAGGTCTCGTAAGTGGGATGTGGCTGGCGCGGGCCACCAATGCCCTGAGGACTGTCAGGGTCCAGAACCCACAGTTTTCACGCCATTTCCACGCAAAGTCTTTTCAAAGTGCTTGTTCCCGTGGCCTGGGCAATGCCACTTTCTGACGCTGAAATGGGTGGAAAGATGGGAAAATGGTAACTGCAGTGGCAGATGTTTGCCACCTCTTCCCTGCCCAGACGTGTTCCTCTGCACCCTTGTCTCCCTGCCCTTCCCTGCCCTCCCTGACTCCTTGCCCGGCATTTCCCGAACCATTTCACCCCTCCTGCAGCTGCGGCCCCTCTGGTTCTGAGCAAGGCCGGTGCAGATGGTGCTGCGGCTCCTGCCTGGCACGGCGCAGCAGGCCCACCGGTGGCCTTCAAGGAGAAGGAGTGGCGCATCACCTCAAGGTTATGCATTTTACTGGGTCAGGACAGACACAAATGGAGTTCACGGGCCCAGACACCCGACACAAAACATACCATCAGCTGCAGCTGCTGGATGAAAACAACACGATCATCAGGAAACAGCTGACACCGGGTCAGAGACAACTTCCCTTAGCACAGATGACCAGAAACAAGTACAACCCATCTAGTCATTCAACCAGTCCAGGTAAAAATAGTGTTCGACAAGATTGCAAAATCAAGCTCTTAAAAACCAGGAGATGATTGTCCACGCACATTTAATTGACCTCCTTGCATACCCACATTCTTCAGTCACATCCTCACATTGTTCCACACCAGAAGATACATCATAGAACCTTTCCAACATGCCCAAGACTCCTGTGACTTTCTTCATCGATGCTCCTGGTTGGGGCAGCTCCTTCCAGCTGTAAATTCTCAAAGGAATGACGGGTGAAGCATCAGCTCTTGGGGCCATTTCCCCTCTCAGGGCCGACGTCTTGCCAAGGTACAACTGACAGAAACCACCACCCTGACATGGACACCTTATTGACGAGTAGCACTGTTGAGACTCATTCTGGACACCTTCAAGCTGTTCCTTACAGGGCTCAGAAACAGGCTTTGGAAAGAAGGAATGGAAAATCATCATTTATCTCACTCCAGGTCCTTTCTGACCCCTGTCCACCCCAGCGGCAGAGGCCTCCAGGCTTCCCTGGTGCTCAGGAGACCGTAGGCTGAAGACCTCTCTGGTGACCGACTGCCGGGCTGGCACAAAGGCTGGGGACAAAGCTGCGCACTCTTGGGTGCCACCTACTGGCACCAGTTTACGGAAAAACTGCCAGTTTACCGAAAATTTCCCTCTTTCTCTACTTTCTTAGGCACATAAAGGCTGTGGTGGAAGAGCGACGGTCTCCACAGGTCTCCTGTAGTCTGGAAGACTCGAGGGGACCTGGAGTGTCCCCAAGTAGTTGGAGATGCTGCAGTGTCTCCCTCCCTGTAACCCACACAGATTTCCCCGTCAGGGATTTCCCCCCAGGTCCCGGCTCCCCTGTTTCTCCTCGCTGGGATTTTGTGGCCATCTGGGGAAAATCGCAGTGGGAAGATGGTACGTGAAGCACCGTGACCCCCTCCTGCAGGGAACTCGTGGGCTGGAGTCCGGCATGGAGGATGCCCACGCTGTGCTGCAGCCGGGACAGCTGGGACCTGCTGCCCTTGCAGGAGATGCCTTGAGCCGTCAGCTACAGCCAACGGTGTCAGGTAGGAAGGAAAGAGGGTTGTCTTCAGTCCCACCACTCCCTGCAGCACTGGAGCCCAGTTCTGGGCCACAGAAAGGTGCCTCCTTCCACCCTCAACACTTTGGAAGCTGTGGAGAAGAGGGAACTCTCTCCAGGGAGGGAGAGCAGCTCCAGAAGCTGAGCAGAACACGACCACGGATGTCTCAGCACCCAGAATGGGGTGGACAAGAGCTGTCACCCCCTCATCGCCGTGGGTGACACATGGATCCCGCTGCACTGAGTGCAGGAGACCCCCTCAGCCCCTCTGGGCAGCCAGGAGCGCTCTGGCACATCCCAAAGGGAGCTGCGGCACTTCCCCACGGAGTGTGGACGGACCCAGACAGTGTGACATGACAGGGCTCTTCTGTCAAGGAGAGGCCAACATGATGAAGGCAAACACGTGGCCCTGCTTCTCCTGCGCCACGTGACACTCAGACATTTGGTGCCACACATGAACCACTGAGCTTCTCTGCTCTCCTAAAGCGGTGGCTGCTGCCGAGCAGAGCTCAGTGAGAGCATTTCTGGCTCCTGGTGGCCTAGTCTGCAGGCAGAGCTGGAGGAGAGAAGCTGTGCTGGAAGACCTGGAGAAGACACAAACTCCCACCAGGTGAGGCTAATAGTGAAAGCTGTAGACAAACATCTGGTGGAAAAGTTCTTGCTGGTTTGTTTGTACCGTCAACACCGATGCAAACCAGAGCAGTACAAACCATATTGAGGCCAACCTTCAAGCCTCCATCACAAGGTGGTCCCACATTTACACATATGGCCCAGGCTGGGCTTGTGAACTGAGAGTGTGGAGGAGAAGGGGTCCCTGGTGGGCTGGAGAGGCTGCTGCCAGTCCCCTGTGTCCCCAGGGTCCCTGGTGTCCCCAGGGCACGGTGGGGACCGGCGACGGTGCACAGGATGCATCAGAGGCAGCTGCTGACTTTCCGCAATGACGCCACCAAAAAGAAACTTCCTTTCAAGGTCAAATTTGGCAAGAATGAGTTCTCGCAAGTGTAAAACACCACTGCAGTCAGCGCCCAGCCCAAATCCTCCAGTCTTTCTGCTGCTTATTCTAGAAGAACGGAATTTTGTTTCCTGGAAATACTCTGAGGAAAGGTGCTGGACCTGAGGTCTCTCTCCAAAAGTGCATTTCACACCATAGAATCATAGAATCACAGAATGGTCCAGGCCAGAAGGGACCTCCAAAGGTCATCTAGTCCGACCTCCCCGCAGTCAGCAGGGACACCCCCAACCAGACCAGGTTGCCCAGAGCCTCGTCGAGACTCACCCTGAATATCTCCAGGGAAGGGGCCTCAATCACCTCCCTGGGCAACCTGTTCCAGTGTTCCACCACCCTCATAGTAAAGAACTTGTTCCTAATATCCAATCTAAATCTACTCTTCTCCAGCTTAAAGCCATTGCCCCTCGTCCTGTCACTGCAGGCCTTTGTAAACAGACTCTCCCCAGCCTTCCTGTAGCCCCCTTCAGGGACTGGAAGGCCGCTATTAGATCTCCCCGGAGCCTCCTCTTCTCCGGGCTGAAGAACCTCAGCCTGTCCTCGTAGCAGAGGTGCTCCAACCCCCTGATCATTTTAGTGGCCCTCCTCTGGACCCCCTCCATCAGGTCCATGTCCTTCCTATATTGAGGGCTCCAGACCTGCACACAGTACTCCAGGTGAGGTCTCACCAGAGCAGAGTAAAGTGGCAGAATCACCTCCCTGGATCTGCTGGCAACACACCTTTTGATGCATCCCAGGGTGTGATTGGCCTTCTGGGCTGCAAGTGCCCACTGCCCACTCATGTCCAGCTTCTCATCCATCCTCAGCCCAAGTCCCTTTCCTCAGGGCTGCTTTCTAACACCTCATCCCCTACTCTGCATTGATACCGAGGATTGTTCCGGCCCGGGTGCAGAGCCCTGCACTTGCTTTTGTTGAAACTCATGAGGTTCACCTGGGCCCACCTCTCCAGCCTGTACCATCTCAGTAGCTGCCCTGGCGGGGGCTGACCAGGCAGTGTCCCCCACCAACCCCCCAGCCAGGAGCAGCCGGGGGCAGCGGGGCAGCCCCAGCCCTGGTGTCGGGCACCTTGGTGGGGATGGGGACAGGCTGGGGCCGCCCGGGATGGCAGCCCCCATGCCGGGGTGGGGACTGGCCGGGTGGGGGGACGCGGGGTCACAGGCACTGGGTCAGCACGGTCTGTCCGTGTCCTCAGGGGCCCGGCGGTTGTGTAACCTGTGGCAATTCCAGCTCATCCTTTAATCACATTAACGGCATATGTTTTACAGTGATTAATTATCTGATACATTCGAGGAGGTTTCGTAATATCCAGAGGCACTGAAAAGCTTTTTGTTTGGAGCGGAGTCACGGTCGGACCAAAGTGCCCGTGGCCAATATCGGGTGTCACGGCTGGACCTCTGCCAGGCGCCCCCACGAAGGAGAAACCTTCATCCTCCTGGGTTGGGCTTTGTTCTCCCTTCTCTTCACCCAAAGCATCACAGAATCGGCTCATTTTGCCCTTCGAGAGGCACTTTTCAGCCAACACATACGCGCCCGGGCTGAGGCTCCCGGGGGCAAAGCGGGGCCGTAATTACCGCCAGCGGTGTTGGCAATAGAGCGCCAGCACTGCATGGAAGAAACCCCCGGCGTCCGGGAGGCCTACACAAAGCGAAATGAAAAATGGAAGCTGTGGGCCAAGTGGTGGCACCGTGTGTCTGCCCGCCCTGCTCCTCACGGGACAGACACGGGGACAGGGCAGCCGGCCCTTCCCACAGAGACAGATGACGTCCCCACCGCCCCCTGCGTCCCCTCTCCTCCCTGCCCACCCCTCTCGCTCCCCACGTGCCCTGCACAACCCCCCATGCTGCCTGCCATAGCTCACCAGGATGGTTACCAACATCCAGACTCTAATACGGCCATTTTTGGCAATATTAAACAGACATCTAACTGTTTTCCTGGGCAAGGGGCCCTCTGTGCTGTGTGCTCACAGCACTGTGAGGGACCGTGTGTGGTGGGGCATCACCGGGGGAGCCGTGGTGCATCCTGGCTGCCTGGGCACACGCCAGCAAGCGTGGTGGTGCCAACGACAAGCTGAGGTGGCTGAGAAGCAGGACAGGAGGCTGGGGAGCCCGGTGTAAAAGAGGCACATAGCGGGGAGACCAGAGCATCCAGAGCTCTAGTGAGAGCCCATGAGGCTGGACCTGCTTGGTGCATGTGTGTCCCTGTGGCACCCAGACCTGCTTGGTGCACACGTGTGTCCCTGAGACAGTGGGACCTGCTTGGTGCACACGTGTCCCCGTGACAGTGGGACCTGCTCAGTGCACACACGTCCCCCAGCTGGGGGCACCGGGGCAGCCACAGCTCTGGGGCAGGCTGGCTAAGGCCGGCTACTGGCAGGACCTGGCTGGTGTGTGTATGTACATATGTACATACCTACATACGTGTGCATGCACATGTGAATACACGCCTGTTTTGCACTAAGGGACCTGCACCTTGAGCAGCCAGAGAGAGAACCAGATGAGGCCATTGGTACTGCCGGTGTCTGTGCCATGCTGTGGCTCCTGTCCCCACCGACCCTGTGGCCAGCTGAGAGCACACGTCTGTGTGTGTGCCCTGTGTGTGTGTCCCCGTGTGCCACTGGATGTGTCCGGCTGCTGGGCACAGAGCCCCCGCCGCAGGGAGCCCAGACCCGGCAGAAGGGGCGTGCTGCCGTGTGATGGAGGCGTTTGGAAGAAGAATGAATCAGGCCAGTTTGAGCTTCAAAAGAAGACTGAGGTTCATTAGCAGTGCAGACTCATTAGCAGCACTCCAACTCCAGTCCCCGCAGCCTCATCCCCCCATGCCACGCAGGGACACCGGGGCTGGTGCTGGCCGTCGTCGCTGCCGTCCACACCGCTTGCCGGCCGGGTGGCAGAGGCGGAGGCGAGCCGGCTGGTCCTGGCAGTGACGCTGGCACCGCGCTGGTGTCCCCCCATCCCAGCACACGGGATGGTGTCCGTGCCCTGTGGGCAGCAGCTGCTGGGTGTGGGCAGGCAGAGGGGTGGCTTCCACAGGCCACATGACTACTGTTGCTCCCTTCTCGGCCACCACCTCTTCCATGAAGCCGGAGCAGGCTTTTCCCAGCTCTCGAGGTTGTGCTTCTCCAACAGCCGGTAGTTGACCGCTGGCGAGTTATCCCTGCTGGTCTCAGGGGTCTCCCAGAGCCTCTGCCCAGATCTTCTAGGCCTTTGCTGTCACCATGTTCCCAGTGACAGAAGCAGCAGCACTGGCTGGGCCAGGGCCACCACTGGCCATGAAGATGCTCCTGCTGCTGGGCCACTGAGTGGGACCCATCCCCTCAGCCTTGCTTCATGTGGAGAGGAGGGTTCCTGCTAAAACCACTGAGATTCACATGGGGGGAACTCAACCAAAAGCTGTGAGAATTCTCTTCATAATGACACAGCGTTTGAAAACTAAATTTGCACAGAGGTTTGCTTTCAACAAAAAAAGGAAAAAAGAGAGTTATTTGAAAGCCCACGCTGTGTTACAGAATTAGCTGTTGTTTAAGTGAAAACTGCCTGCTCTTCCTATCGGCTGTGAGCATGTGAGCTACAAATCAAAACACAGTGAGAAGAAAGCAGGTTAAACTGTCCAGCACGCTCCTGGTGGGCACCAGGGCATCACTCAGAATCTCTATCCATCATTTCAATCTAGTTTCTGAAATGTGCTTCCACACGGAGGGGACTTTGACCTCAGAAGCTCATTTTACCTCCCTTAAAGGCTTTTATTTACATTCATTTTTATTAATCTTTAGTAAGCTGCATAGGAAAATCTGTGAACACCATCAGAGCAGGAGGTAAAGCAGTCTGATGCAGAAATTCAGCTTACAGAACACTTGGTTTTATGAAACAATGATATCCAAACCCATTTATAGATGAAAAACATCAAGTGGGGTTTAACTGAACATCCCCGTTTCAGGCAAATCCCCGTACAATTGCATATTCCTGAAAATCTGCAACGCTTGTGTCCCTCTGGGGTGGAAGAAGTTCATTGTAAAATTCAATGACAGCAAAATAAAGAAGGGTGATCGCTTGCTTTCCCGGCCAGAGGGGAGCCATGAGGAAACCCCCATACCAGCGAGTCAGGGAGGTGCTGGTTCGTTACAACCCCGGTACGAAAGGCACTAAACCGAAAATCCTAATTATCAGAGCTAACACCACCAGGAGAGGAGGGCACAGATAATCTTGGGTCTCTGTAGGTGCTGGGGACGACAAGCCCTGCAGCGCTAAGGGGGCTGCCAGCCCCCCGGGCAGGCCCCGTCGGTGGAAGGGGTTTTGGGCTGTTACGGGGTTTTCTTACAGGAAAACAGCCCAATTCATCATCTGTCCTGTCAGAGAGAAGGGAGCTCTGCACGGCAGCTCCCTGCTGCACCCCTGGACACAGGCAAGGCCAGGCAGAGGGTGTAAATGCCGGGACCAGTTGGGCGAGCTGGCCCTGCAGCCACAGGACGTGCCCGGCACTGTGACACGGCACAGGACGGCTCCGGTGCATCCACGGGCATCCAGCAGCTCTGCCAAAGTCATCGCTGACCCAGAGCGTCCCTTCTCCTGCCCACAGCCCTGCAGCATCCCATCAAGCATCCTCTGCCTTCTCTGAAGCAGCAGCTGCTTGAGATTGAAAAATCATAGAATCAGAGAGAGGTTTGGGTTGGGAGGGACCTTTAAAGGCCATCAGACCCCCTGCAACGAGCAGCTAGATCACAGAATCATAGAATCATCCAGGTTGGAAAGGACCTTTAAGGTCATCAAGTCCAACCATCAACCCATCACAGGTGGCTCAGAGCCCCGTCCACAGAATCACAGAATGACATGGGGTTGGAAGGGACCTCTGGAGATCATCCAGTCCAGCCCCACTGCCCAAGCAGGTCCACTAGAGCAGGTTGCACAGGAACTTGTCCAGGTGGGTTTTGGATGTCTCCAGAGATGGAGACTCCGCCACCTCTCTGGGCAGCCTCTTCCAGGGCTCTGCCACCCTCACAGGAAAGAAGTTCCTCCTCATGTTTAGGTAGAACTTCTTCTATTCAAGTTTGTGCCCATTTCCTCTTGTCCTGTCCCTGGGCACCACTGAAAAAAGACCAGCCCCATCCTCTTGACACCCTCCCTTTAAGTATTTATAAGCATTGATCAGATCCCCCCTCAGCCTTCTCTTCTCCAGACTAAAAAGACCCAAGTCCCTCAGCCTCTCCTCATAAGGGAGATGCTCCAGGCCCCTCATCATCTTTGTAGCCCTAAGTCCAATCTCACCTGGAATGTTTCCAGGGATGGGGCATGTTCCACTTCTCTGGGCAACCTGGGCCTGTGTTTTTATCGAATCATAGGAGGGTCTGGGTTGGAAGGGACCCTGAAGACCATCTAGTTCCATGGGCAGGGACACCTCCCACCACACCAGCTTGCTCCAAGCCCCCTCCAACCTGGCCTTCAACCCCTCCAGGGATGGGGCAGACACAGCTTCTCTGGCCAACCTGGGCCACGCTCTCACCACCCTCACACCAAAGAAGTTCTGCCCCACATCTCAGCTCAATCTCCCCTTTTTCAGCTTAAAAGCCTTCCCCCTCCTCCTGTGGCTCCCCTCCCTGATCCAGAGTCCCTCCCCAGCTTTCCTGGAGCCCCTTGACAGACTGGAAGGGGCTCCAAGGTCTCCCCGGAGCCTTCTCTTCTCCAGGCTGAACCCCCCCAACGCCCTCAGCCTGTCCTCACACCTTTTGGGGCAAAAGCGGGCTGTTTACGCCCATCCCCACGGGCCGCCCCGCGCAGGCCACGCCCCTCTCCTCGCCCCGTTTGGGGCAAAAGCGGGCTGTTTACGCCCATCCCCACGGGCCGCCCCGCGCAGGCCACGCCCCTCTCCTCGCCCCGCCCTCCGGGAGGCCCCGCCCCTCCCCGTCCGGCGGCGGGGCGAGGAGGGGGGCGGGACCGGAAGCACGCGCTCGCCACTTCCTGCTCGGCGTGTCCCGGCGCGGCCGGCAGTGAGTACGGCAGCGGCGCCGGTACCGGCCGCCCGACCCCTGGCCCCGTTCCTCCTTCTCCTCCCTTTTTTTTTGCCGCTCCACGTAACCGGGGTCCGGGTGTTTCCTTCGGGAAAATTCGGTGTTTCCACCCGACCAAGTTCAGCCCTGATCCAAGGAAAAGCAAACCTCGTTAATCTGAGGGAGGGGAAAAAAAACCACCCTTCCCAGAGGCTGGAAGTAAACTCCCAATGTTTTATTATTTTGCAGGGTTTTGGGTGTGTGGAAGATAATATTCCCGTGATTTCCTGAAGGTATAATCTGTCACTAGAAAAACCATTTACCTCTTCTCCAGTGCTGTTCTTCTCTCTTTTGCACTTATTTTTCCCTGTATTTCGAGAAGTACAGAAGAGAGACGCGTCCTCAGACACACTGCAAATCGACATAAGAGCGAGTTTTACACCTCAGCACTGAGCTGTGCAAGTTACCCTTGAAGAAATGAGTGACAAAGTTTAGCCACAAATAGAACAATGAGTGACAAAAGAAATGAGTGACAAGGTTTAGCCAAAAATAACTAATGTCACCATTAGATCACCTTTATGGTGCTGTCGGCCTTTTTCTTGGCTTCCTGAAACAGAGACGACAGGCACAGTCGGGGTTTGCTCCCGGGAAACCCAGGGGTGGCTGCCCTGGAGTCCAGCTCATGGCACGTGCAAGTGTCTCACGGCACATATAAGTGTCTCACGGCACGTGCAAGTGTCTCACGGCACGAGTAAGTGTCTCGCCGTGAGGACGTCTGTGCTCCAGGCTGAGCGCGTCAGTGTGGGCAACGACGCTGGGTGCCTGACGGCTGCACCTCAGACCTCACAATGGAAAGTTGTTTCTTTCTCATCTGCTTTGAGCGTGGCTTGGTCATCCCGGTCAGCCAAAATGCAATCTGCGCTACGTTTGGTACAGAAACATGACACAGAGGGGGAATAAAACTCTCTCCTGACATTGAACTCTTATAATAACCACATATTGTTGAAGGTTTTGTGGTTTTTTTTAAAAATACATACAGATTTGACATTTGTGTGCCTCTGTAGGGCAGCAAGACTAACAAAGATTTTAATTTTGATACTGTGCTTCATAACAATTAATAATTTTGATTGCTTATCTTTCCCAAAAAAAGAGGTGTGCAACTTCTGGTGAAGGGTACAAAAGCAGTTACAGCAGCTGAAAATGAAAGATTTCATTTAGCTGCATTTGAACATTTAAGTTCTTTATCCATTCCCTGTTGGTTGAACCTGTGCCTTGTCTGAACAGTCCAAAGGCAGTTTATGTATCGGAAATGTGGGCAAATAGAAAACTGAGGGAGGGTCTGTTCTGCACACAGCTATCAAGTCTGTTGATGTCTCCTGCCGCTCAGGTGTCTGAACTGCTGTTCTGATAGATACTTGTGGTTTTAGGAAGTTTTTGATAATTTCCTTGAAAGACCTTTCCTTGCCATTTTATTGATGTTCCTGTCTGTAACAGGGACTGACAACTGTTCTGTCTTTGCCTCCTAAGACAGCAGAGAATACATTTGTTGCTGTATTTTCAACGCAGCCTTTGTCATACAGTGTTAGATTTGGCATTACTTTGCCACATTGGCACTACTGCAAAGATAGGCAGAGAGCACAAAAAATGAGGAAATATTTGGATTTCACTGGTGGTTTGTGGTGGGAGTAGTATGCTCATGTGAAAAGTCGTATTTGCAAAGGATGAAAAAGTATTCTTTTTTGAAGTTCATTTTTTGTTTCAGAGCTTTTTCTTTTAAGAAAACTCAGTATCTGAGGTTAAGCAGAATGCATATTTCAAGTGGTAGGAGGAAGAGAGGAAAAGGTTACTGCGTGAGCTCTGAAAGATTTTAACATCTGAAAAAGTCAGAGAGGTGCTGGAGTTGAGCAGAGGGGAGGAGGAGCTGGTAGGAGAAGCAAGGCAGGGGAAGGACGGGCCTGGGCACGGTGCTGCCGCTTCTGAGAGCCCCTTCTGCACTTGTCCTGCCCCTGAGTGTCCCAGCTGCTCAGGGGTTTTGGCTGAGGACGAGGTGCCTGCGCGCAGAGTGGAAATGGCTGTGGGTGTTCTCGTTAACTTGTTCGTGCTCTTCCTCCCTGCCAGTCGCCCTCAGCACCTCCCTCTGACTGCCCTGTGCTGCCGCCAGCTTCCCTCACTTCATCGGGGGGGATGTTGGAGTTCTTGATGGACTAGACGGAACGTGCTGGCAGGCTGTCTTTGTAAGTGATCTGGGAGATGGTCTGCTGCCATTTCCAGCTATAGACCTCTGCAGTTTTGTTCAGAAGTGGTTAAAGAAATTCAGATAGCTGTGATTTTTGAATTTTGTGTTAAGATCATTAGCCCTTTACCTGAACTGTTCTTACTTAGGGCCTGCCAGAGGGGCAGTTGGGTACTTGTGCTCGAGGTTCAGGTGGGAATGGGATTCCCCTCGGTGGAGGGATGGGCCTATGGTTTGAAGTTTGTTGGTTTTTTTTGAAGTAAGGCAGGCCAGTTCCAAAGGATGATGCGTCTGTGTGCTGTGCTCTCTGCAGCCGGTGTTACCCATCAAATCAGCTAGTCTGTGCAGGACTATTATTTTTAACGTGGCTTTCATGGTCCGAGACAAGGGATGTCTTTGTCATAGTCTAGCTGGTAGCAAATAGGACAACTGCCCATAGCCAAAACCTTTCACTGGTGAAAGGTAATCTAAATTGCTGGAGACTGGCAGTCAGGTATTTCTTTCTCTATTTGAGTATCAGTATGAACACAGTAAGAGACTGCTTCAGCTTGACAATCTGAAAAAGAGCGAAAGTTTCTCTGTCAAGCTCCTGTTCCTTTTCCTAGAGTTTTTGTCAGCTTTGATGCCAAACAGCTGAAACGGGTGTTTTTCACCCAGTGGGTAAGAGGTGGGGCAGAGCTATTGCCTGAGTTCAAGGATGGTGAACAGTGGAACCAGGTATCTTTGGTCTGTGTTGTGACGCTGATGTTTGATGTTTCCCATTTCCCAGCAGGCTGCCATACATGCTGAGCAAGAGGAAGAGCCCTTCATCATCCCAGTTGTGTGTGGACCTGAGAGGAAGAGGAGGAGCTGCTGTTGACCTGAGCTTCTGGGGAGGATAGATCCAAGTAAGCGTAGTGCCATGCTGCCTCTTCTTACTCTTGTCTTCGTCATGAAGTGTCTGTGAGTCATCTCCTTGGGCGCTCTTTGACTCTCGTGACTCAGCAGTCTCGTTCAGCTGCGTGTTTTCAGGAAGGGTCACTACTTTGTGTAACTCCTGAGGGACGATGTCTGCTCATCTACTGGAAGCCTAAACAGAAAAGGGGACAGCGTATGGATTGTCAGTAAGCGTTGCATTTTCCTGCCTGTGTGCTCGAGTTTTATGTGGTTTTGGTTTGTTTATTTTTTCTGTGAAAAATGTCTTCCTCGCTAGTTTGACTGCTGGTATAACAGGAATACAAACGAGGTCAAACCTGTCACAGTCTGGGAAGGACTCTTGCAGGGTATGCACACAAAGCTGTCATAAGAAGAGCCTTTGGGTTCTTCAAATACCATCATCGCACAAATTACTTATGCGTAAGGCTTCCAATTCTAAATTTTTGCACGTGTATCAGTATGTGAATCCAAACAATACCATGCGCTTCCTTCCACAACTGAAAATGGAACTCCCTCCAACAGTTTTCATGTCTAAAAAAGCTTGTTGGCTTCCCTAGGAGTAACTGTAACACAGAAATAAAGATAGACTTTTAAGAGAAAGTATTCCCTTTCGTCTCCTCCCTGCGTGATGGAAATGAAATACTGTATCCCACGAATTAGGCAAAGTAACTTCACAATGTCTGTGGGTTTCCCATCTC
Source organism: Limosa lapponica baueri (assembly GCA_002844005.1). Taxonomy (NCBI): domain Eukaryota; kingdom Metazoa; phylum Chordata; class Aves; order Charadriiformes; family Scolopacidae; genus Limosa; species Limosa lapponica. Next base: position 19,615 of record KZ506545.1, read on the forward strand.
CCTGGGGAGCAGGGAGTGAGCTCTGGAGGCACTCGCCGTTTATGTGGGATCTCAGGATGGATGAGGCTGGAAGGAGCCTCTGGGAGTTGTCTCGTCCAGCCCCCTCAACTCAGAGCAGGGTGATCCAGAGCAGTTTGCTCAGGACCCAGTGTCCGGCTGGGTTTTGAACGTCTTCCAGGATGAGGCTCCACAGCCTTTCTGGGCAACGGAGTAAGAAAGGGGTTTGCCTTATGCTTAAGTGGCGTTTCCTGTGTTTTATTTTTTGTGTTTGCTGCCTCTCGTCATGCCACTGGACGCTGCTTGGAAGAGCTTGGCTCTGTCTTATTTACACCCCCTCCCCCATTCTTTTTACTTACCTCCCCCATCGGGTATTCTGTACGTAGATAAGATCCCCGGGGAGTCTCCTCTTGTGGAGGATGGACAGTCCCAGCTCTCTCAGCCTGGCCTCAGGTGTCAGACACTCCAATCCCTTAATCATTTTAGTGTCCCTTCACTGCTCTGACTCCAGTATGTCCATGTTTTCTGGTGGTGGGGAGCCCAGCGCTGTACACAGCGCTGCAGGTGTGCTCTCCTGAGCAGACTAGAGTGGAAGGATAACCTCCCTCCCTCTGCTCCTCGGGAGACCAGCGTCCTTGTTGTCCCAGAACTCTACTGGCTTATGGGCAACTTGTCCCATCCACAGGTGATTTTTGGAAACCTGCTCTCTAGGCAGTGGCCCCCAGCATGTCTCCGTCCCTGGTGGAGGACTGGTGCAGGACCTTTGTTGACCTTCATGAGGGTCCTCTCTGCCCACGTCTCCAGCCCCTTGAGGCACCTCTGAGTGGCAGCACAACCATCCGACATACCAAGCACTCCTCCCAACTTTGCATCACCTGCAAACTTTGTGCACTTTGTCCCATCAGCCAGCTCTTACAGCATGATCTGAAAAGCAGTGTCACTGTGTACATGAGAAGGGAAATCAGGGCTCTTGTCCTAGATGCACCAAAAAGGCCTTTAAAGGCTGTAGATATTTACTGTTTAACTGATAGCAGCACAGAGATGTCACAGCTCATGCTGAGCTGCGCAGACACCTCAGACATACCTTCCTCAGGCCTAAGAGCACTGAGGTTGCGTGTCCGTGGCACTGTGACTCAGTTCATGAGTTTTCATGGGACAAGGCAATGTGCTAGTTTGTATGAAGGCTGCAGATTTCTATACCACCTCTATACCACCACTGTTCTCTTTCTTTATGCTGCCTTCAGTCTTGAGCTCATGTGGACGTGTCTGGCTGCTTCTGTACCAAAGCCCTGGCAGTTCTCACAGGGTTACGTTCTGAAGTGCCAGTTCAGGTGGCTCTGCAGCCCAGGTCTAGGTGGGCTCCAAGTTATTTCATTGCTAAGTGAGCCTTCCCTGCTCTTTCAGATATATATATATGTATAAGATGTTACTTAGTAAAACAAGTTGCAAAGTACCTAGAGTTAATACGAGTTGGCAGAACAATCAGAACTCGGATTCGGAGTCTTGTTTGCCTCCTGATCCATGCAGGTGCCCTGGTTTTGGACCCAGGGTGGAGAGGAGCTGTGGAGGCTCCACAGCTCCATTAATTGCAACTTTCAGAAGCCAAAGTAGCTGAGGTTAAAGTAGTAGTTGAGATTAAATCAGATGCACCCTTAAGTAGCTTTTGCTGTTATGGATTCGAGCATCAGTTGCTGTAGCTGTTAAGTCTGCTCAGTTTTATCTTCCGTACGCAGAGCTCCATGACTAACCTTAGCAATTCCAGAAAGACCGAAGGTATTATCTGGAAGATGGGTTTTGGCATACGTTCCTCACCATTCTGATACCACCTTTTGGTTTTTTATAGGTACAGCCTATCTGCTTTCCAGAATGTTTGTTGGATATGAAGATGCTGAGGATATCGACATGTATGAAGATGAACTTTATCACGAGGAGTCATCCAGTGAGCAGAGTGTTGATAGCGAGGTGGAATTTCATCTCTATAGCCAGATCCACTACTCCCAAAATCTTGGAGAAATCAGCACGCTGGAAATGGATGAAGAAGCTGATGTTGCAGGAACCACGGGTCACAGTTCAGTTCTAACTGAGGAACAGCCTGAAGGCAAGAAAATCACTGAATTCATCGGTCATGGTGCTCAGCTCTCACATGATCCTGAGGTCATCGTCTTGTCTGATACGCCAGATGAAGACAGTGTTTACAAAAGCAAAGCAAAGAAGTCAACAAGCTCTTCATCTCAAGGTAGAACACATATCCCTCCCGGATCTTCCACACCAAACCACGCCAAAGCTGCCACCTGCAGCACCCTGTCTCCTGCTGGGCCGGGCACGGACCCTTCCAGGGAAAGGAGAAGCACGGGTGGGAAGCCTGACCCAGGTAGTTCTGCTGGAGCTCACGCCCTCCAGGACGTGTTCATTATAGATGATAGCTCAGAGGAGGACAGCTACATCTCTGACAGTGAGAACGTGGAGAGCTGGATGCTTCTGGGAGCCGGAGCAGATGACACAGATGAAGACATAATGTTGAACCTCGAAGGCTGTGCGACTCCTGTCAGTGAAGGTTAGTACTTCTTTTAATTGCTTGCTTGATTATTCGTCTGTACGTGGGAAGATTTGTCTGCAAGGGTCCTGATGCCAATGTTTGAAAAGGAAGATAAACAGAAAGCAAATTGGAGTGTGTAGTGATGGGTGTGAAACTATGGTGAAGGAAATAGCCATTTATTTATACCATTTCATTACTTCAGTAGTGTCATATATGGAAAGACAGCATTTTTGCTGGTAAAAATTCAGAAGTGATGTAGAGTGATTCATGCTGTGAACTTTACAACTTTCCCGTATGTTTTGTTTTCCTAAAAGCATATAAGAAGTGGCAGGGTGAAGGAGAGTGTAGTAAAAAGGGAATACAACGGTTTCTAATTGTAAACAAAGCTGGCAGAAAAAAAACAGTTTGAAGACTAAAGGCATAAAGAAAATCAGAGGTAGGAGCTGCATAACAATAAAAAGTTTTCAGAAAAGTGCTGTGGGGTGGGAAAGTGATGAGTGCTCGTAACCCGGGGAGCAGTGTCGTTCCTCTTTCCCTGTGCTGAGGTTTCTGCCCCCTGCCCCGTCTGCCTGGTCACCTCTCAGCCGAGCAGGCACCAGCGCTCCTTAGGGCTTTGCTGAACACTGGGGCAGAGAAGTTACAGCTCGGGAGAGGGACGAGCTGTAACGGGAAGGGAGACCACCTGGGCTAGTTCTCCTTCCAGAACCACTCCTCCTGGAGCCTGGCGGTTCAGGCTGGTGGTGTAAGATTCACTGTAACTTCTGGTATGGATTCTGCACTGGGTAATCCAGAGAGATTCCCAACCGCTACGACTAACGTCTGACATTTTGGTATTTTGCAAAATATTCTTCCACATTACCATGCAGAATGTTACTAAACGTGATGGTGAGTGTGACAGATTTTAGGTATGTGTTTGTGATAACCATACTATGGAATACTGGTCATTGAATAGATGAATACATGTCATTTTCCATACTGTGGAATGCATACCTTGTCTCCAGTAACTAAAAGCTCTCTTAGACACGCAGCCACGCTCGTTTCTTGCCCATTGGTTTCTGCCAGTGCGGGAGGAGGCTGCTGCGGTGGCCGGGCCCCAGCAGCTGCAGCGCAGGGACCTTTGACAGACTTTAAAAAAATTTTCATTTAAAAAAAAATAAATCATTTTCTTCATTTAAAAATAAAAGTATGCCATCATTTTCCATGGTGCAGATGTGAACAAGGCGGTTCTGGGTGCAGGGAACACAGTGCTCTGCATCCCATGCCCGTGCAGTCTTTCCTCGGGGGGCTGCGCACAGGGCTGCTGTTCACACGCTGCTGCTGCCAGACGGGAAAGCCCAGAAATTGTCTTTGCCTTCTTTCCTGGTAAAACACCTGTTTCTTGCCCATAAACGTTCAATAGCTTTTGCGCAGAGTTGTTCCTGTGTGTGTTTTGCCGAGCTCTCTGTCGTCCCTCGCTCACCAGGGCACGGCGCGCACTTGATCTCAGACCTTGGGCTTGCCCAGGCCTCCGAGATTTAATAAATGCTTTCCCTGTTCCCAGCACGGTGCCAGGAGAGTGGCAGGGCATTTAGCTGCCATCCCAGAACCCCAGACAGACACATCATATTTAGAATTTATTTAATTTTTTCTCCCTGTAAATCTTTTAAAACGCAGTTTCTAAGAATTTACTTGAAGTTGCTAAATTTCTTTCTTTTTTTATATTTCCATATCCTGTCCTTTTATTTGAAACTAGAGCTAATTAGCTGTCTTTTTCTTAAATTACTGTGCCAGCTGGGGAGCTCATGCCTGGTGCCGCGTGGTGATGGCCGTAACAGTGATGGAGTTTGTGCCTCGCACAGTTAATACATTGTCTGGGTTCCGTCTGTTTCCCTCACAACTGCTGGGAGGGCAAATGACCTGGAGTTAGGTTTCTCGTGTTCAGTTTACTCTGTGTATCACCTTGGATTTATATACCAAAATTGCTGATGGTAGCTCTAAAGATTACCCAAAAAAAACAGATGATAGAAAAATGTTTAAACAGTGCTTGAGACTTAAGCATATTTCAAAATTACATACATACATTTTGGGGAACATTCTGTAATTAATTTAACAGAGTGATTATGCTTACTAGGTGTAACATGAAAAGGAATATTCATCCTTCACTCTTTGTGCTGTTCTAGTAGAGGTGCCAGTGCTGACCCAGAGGCTTTTAAAAATGGATTTGGGAGGTTAATATCAGGATACAGTTTTGCTCACTTACAGTATGTTTCTGTGATATCTGTAGTAATGTTTGTTATTCATATAGATATATTCATAGATGTTGACAATAAGCCGTCCACATCCAGAGGTAACGGGAGCAGAATTTTCCTGCGCTGTATAAACTTGTCATACTCTTCAGAACTAAGATGGTTTCATTTAATGTGGGCAATGTAGGCGTTTTATGCGATGCCCGAGTGGGAAGTCACAGACAGTCACTGTTCTTCTCCTACTGTGATTTTCATTCTCAAAGCTCCATCAGAACCTCCTCGAAGCCCCTTTTTGCTCCTTGCCACCAGCGGTGGTGGTTCTGCCTCGTGGGATGTGCAGGACATCCATCAGCCCAGCCCCTGGGTGCAGGTGCTCGTGATACCCCCAGGTCCCTCTGCAGCTTATCTGCCGCCTTCCTGCCTGTGTTTGACTTTGCAGGAAGCCTTCACCTTTGTGCTTTTCTTCCGATGAAAAGCAGAACGACAAACATAATGATGACCCGTTTGGCTCTGCTGTGGCCACGGGCAGAGAGGGGGCTGTGCCCTGGCAGGCTCCGGGGGCACCGCAGTGCCGGGCTCCCCTCAAACCCTGCTTCTCATCCCAGATTCCAGGGAATGATATCGAGGTAGCTCTGGAATGCAAAAGTTTGGTTCAGCTGCTCTGTTTGTAGCATGTACGGTGATGGGGATGCACAGACACAGGCTTAAAATAAACTGGTGGTGTACGTAGGGGTGTGTGTGTGTCGTGAAAAGCCAAACCAGCTTCAAAATAGTTTTAGGGAACAAAAGCCGTAAGTCTTCCTAATGTAAAGTAACCATAATTTGTATATTGAGCTTACGCAGCATATGGAACTCCAGTTCTGTAAAGGTCTCCTTTGCTGAAACGTAAATGTAAAAGTTTTAAATCCAAAGGAAGAAATGCATTTAAAAAAGATGTGTGCTGGCAAATTATTGCCTCAAAGATATTCTCTGCTAATTCATTTAAATTCTTTTGAGACGTGCACAGTTCTGTTTTCAGGGTTTCTGAAGAACGAGACCAAGTATTTAGGTGACTACATAGTATGTAAATTACTATTTTAGGGCCTGTAGTATTAGTAAGAATGGACCAGGGTGTAGTGAGGGGTGAAGCCTTGCCCTGTCCCTTCCGCCCCGAAACCGCCGGTGGCTGCGTCGATGGGACAGACCTCCTGTGGCAGTGTCGTGGTGTGTCTAGTGTCCAGGTTGCTTCACGCTAAAAAGGAAGCTGAAACGGGAAGAATTCTCTGAGTAGCCAGTTGTGTCAGTCATTTGATGAGTCCCTGAGACAGAGATGCTGAGGTTCCACTGGAGTCAGAAGCAGCCCCTCAAGGAAAGGAATGAGGTGTATCTCCTTACTCTCTTAGCCCCTCTACATCTTACTTGCCCGCCCCGCTCTTGTCTAATGGCCCTATTATTTTTAATATTCTCTATAAACAACGCTTTCTTGGTGCCTCCAGTGCAGAGTCTTCCCACCATCTGGCCTTCTAGCCTCAGCTACCACCCTCTGCCCTGACAGAAAGAGATGTCCCCTTGCCTTGGGAAACGAGCCCTGGTTCCTGGGGGTAAATCAAGGTTCACCTCTACCCTCCCGCCTCCAGCTGACACCCTGAAGGGTACGGTGGCCCTCAGTGCACGGCTGGAAGCTTTCCTCCCTTCCTGCCCTCTCTCCAAACGCCTCTAGATGCCTTTCACTTTTTATTTTTGCTTGTCTAATATCACGTTAAACAAAACCTCGTTTATCCCCATATTTCTGTAAAATCCAGCTTTTGGTTGTGCACCGGCTGGTTTCTCGGCTGGTTGGCCTTTTGTTATTTGGGATACGGGGGGGCGCTGGCTCCTTGCTCCAGGCAGGGGGTTCAGGGGAAGCGCTTGCTGTGCCCGCAGCCACTCTCTCCCTCCTTGCTCCGGCTGTTTCTCCCCGGTGAGGCTGTGTGTCACTGGGAAGCGGAGCAGCACGCGAGTTACCCTCCATCAGCCGAGCTGAAAGGCAGCGGCCACCAGCCCCTGTGCGTTACTTGCCCTCACCTGGTCGCACGTGGGTTTCCTGGCATGGCACTGAGAAGTGTGTGCGCCGCTGCTGCTGGTTGCTTTGCAAAAAGGGCCCTACCTGCTTCATGTGGCATCTAAAAAATTAATAATTCAGGAGACCCAGGTGTTTGGTATGATTTGCCCGATTTTATAAACGTTTAGAGTCCAGAAGAAAGTGTTCAAAAAGAATCATTACAAACTGTACTAAATACACCGAATTCATTTTCAGTGTCGGAGAGTTTCCAGGTCTTTGCAGGAGACCCCTTTCCTCCCACCCCTTTCCTCCACTTTGCAATAGGAGTATATACGATAAGAACGTTAATCTCCTGTAGCTGGAAACCTTTCATCCATTCCTTCATTAAAAGCTTCTTTTTAACATATTTCCTCTCCCATGTATCGCCGCAATCCTAATCTCTGCATTTTTTTTCCCTCACGGCTTTTGGAAAGATGGCTTTCAAAGCTGCAGCATTGACATCTGGCCACTAAGGGGTACAAAAAACAAATTATCTTCTCCCTCTTTCATCCTTTGCCCACCCAGCCCCTTCCTCGGGGACAGCGGGCCAATGCGGTCGCTCTCCGGGCTTGCCAGCTTGGTGGAGTGCGGTGCCTGAGGCTGCTTTTTAGTCAGCAGCACATACGTGCTCCGCTGGCTTCCCAGAGAGGGAACGGCCGTTGCCTACTCAGCTCTGCTTCTTTTCTTACTCAGTGTGGCTTTTACAAGCACATGGCTAGAGGTTCCACTTCTGGCACAGGGAGTTGCTCTCAGAAGGGCTGGCCCCGGGTACGGCTCTGCCCGAGCACAGAGCGTCACCTCCAGGTGCCCTTTGTGGTGGCATCTCCCCAGCCTCCCCAGGAGCCCCGGTGCCAGCTCCTGGGCAGCTCTGGCCACGTTTTGGTGACATCTGTAGACAGTGACAGGGCAGGCGGTAGCTGGGGCCATTCCCACACATGGTGCTTGGCGTGGATGCTGCTGGGGGTCCCGGGGACCTGCCCTCCCCAGCAGCAGCCCCCGACCACCTTCTGCTGGTGCTGGCTCCAGCCCCGGGGCGCAGAGGGGGACACCCTGCTTTTATTTAAGCATCTTCTTCCCTGACTGCGCAGACGCCGTACGCGGTGTCGCTTTGGGGCTGGGGGTAACCTCGGCCGAAGGAAGAGCAGGAGACCCGGGGCAGAAAGTGCGAAATGAGGCTTGTGGGGAGCTCCGAGGTATTTTTAAATCTGTTTGACCTTCTGGCTGTCCGAATAGATGAAATAATTTTTGTGTTTCCCAATATATTGACTTCTGGAATTTGGTAAAATAGGAGCATTTTTAATCTTCTGTGTTGAAAGTAGTTATGAAAGGAAGCTGGTGTCCAAGGACCAAATCGTTTCACTCAAGGCATAGGGTTTTATGTCCACTTCTGCTCCTGCAAAACTGCCCCGTACAAAAAGAAACAGGGAACATAAAACAAAGTGCAAGTTAGTATTTCCAAAGCGGTTTTTTCAGCTTTCCCTTTTGGCATCCATTTCGATCTTGTTTTCCAGGTTTAGAGGTTTTGCACTGATTTTCATCCTTAGTAATGAAGCCTCTCATTTAGTCAAAGGAACCATAATAAAAATACATCTGTAAAATGAAGAAAAAAAAAGGGAGGGGGGATGTAAACATTTAGTGAATGAAACCATAAAAAAAAATGCCTAAAATGAAAAAAAAAGAAATTTGAAAGCATTTTATTTTTGCCTCTTCCCTAAAAAATAACGTAGGAAGGAGTTTTCTATTCAGCAGCTTCAGCAGCAGTAACTACAGCTTATGGGGTCAAAATAGAAATAGCAGTCTCTGATAAATTTAGCTTATTGTTTTATCTCTTTCAGCCATGCTCAAAAAGGAAACACGCTTTGTTAACTATCAGTTTGTAAATGGCTTCTTCTAGATGTATGACTTAATTTTCTCTTAACTCTGCATGGCACTACAGAAACTATTCAAAAATCTGACCACATCTGCATTTTTTTTCTCTCTCTGCTGTTATTCAAATCCCTGGGTGTATTTTTAAATGGTGAAAAGGTGTAAGCTTATTTCTAAAATGACAAAAAAAGTACAGTGAGTTGTGCTTTTCTTCTTTATTTTACCCTTTTTCTTGACAGATGGTTTTGAGCACGACCTTAGCAGGGTATG
>KZ506545.1:47927-58261 GCA_002844005.1 Limosa lapponica baueri
TTAAGATTAAGATTTTAAGTGAATTAAGATTTTAAGTGAAACTTAAAAAATTTAAATTAAGATTTTAAGTGAAACTAAATGTAAGGTTTTAGTTTTTAAGCTGCTGCATTGTCTAAACTGTTGCAGTGTTTAAAATATGCAAAGTGAAATTACTGTATTGATTTTTTTTAAAGCAACTTTTGCTTTCCTGATCCAGACTCTAAAGGGCACCCGTTGCCCACATATACCATGCCAGACTAACCGTTAGACTTTCTGTTGTATGAACAAGTGTTTAACAGCTAAAAGAACATATGAAAATAACACAGTTTATTAAATTCCTGGAGGAAAAAAGGGAGAAATTAGTCTTAATACTATTTTGTAAATAGTAACGGAAATAACTTTTCGAGTGTTCTGCTTTTAAACCTGACTTTCTGGCAGTCTTTGGCATGTACCGTGTGTTCACCCTGGCACCTTAGGACCTCTGTGTCCTTTTCATGTTATTTAACAATTAACGTGTTATTAAAGAGAGCGGCGGCTTTCAGCCCCATCAGAGGGACGGGCATCCTCTGTGTCCGGGAGCTGCCGAGCCGCATTCCACAGGCTCCGGAGCCGGGCCGTGATCCCAGACACCAGCGAGGACAGGGTTTCTCCACCGCTGGATTTTTGGCGGGGTGTGGGGTTTGTCACCCCAGCCGGCGCGGAGCCCCAGCCCCATCTGGCCCCGGCTGGCCCGGCGTGTGCCCGCATCGCTGCAAGGTGTGAACGCTGCGGGAGGGGGGTGGCTGACAGTCGCCCCAGTGTCTGCTGTCAGTTCCCATTTGTCCCGACATAAACAAAAAATCACAGCCATGCATAATTTATAAATGTTGTGTATAAGACTGTATGGATCTCATTTTAAAATTAAGATGAAAGATACTCGTTTCTGGCGTTTTCTTGTCAAAAGTATTTTCGGGTGTTTCTGCAGGCAGTGGGGAGCGGAGCTCTGTGTTCCCTCCGTTCCGATGAGCCCTGCGCCTGTCTGCACCGCGTTCGCACAGGGTACCCCCGAGTCAGGCCGTGGGTAGCAGTGTTAGAAGGGGGTGATAGCCGTGTTTGAAGGTTGGGTGGTGGGACAGAGCCTGCCAACCTCTGCAGAGAGACGGGAATGGACTAACAGAAAAATCACACCTCATTTTTCCCTGAGATATTTTAGATTTTTTTTTCTGTCTTGCTTTTTATTTTATTGTGGGAGAAATAGGAGATATTTTTCCTGTTGTGCCTTGATCTCAGTGTATCCAGACATGCAGAGCGGACTGGCACGAAGCAGACAGGAGTAACCTGCATAAACCTTTATTGGCTTTTTTGTAGGAAGGAGGTGGAGCTTATTATTTTTTTCTTGTCACCGTTAATGGTGTTTTCCTAAAATATGATGGATTTATAAATATGTTTAACACGCCTTTCCTTTTTTTGTCTTAGTTCCTTGCTGCCGACGTGCGGGCGCGGTGGCTGAACAATGAGCTGTGTGGTGTGACAGGTAAATTTCACAATTTACCTGCTGTAGTGGTGTGCTCTTCACGGCCGTTCAATCATCGCAGAATTTTACTTGCCTGATTAGTTGAGTGCAGCAGATTTTCAATTTAAATGTAACTTCATCTGCTTGATTAAAAATGTAACAGAACATTATCTGTTGCAAATAAATTTCAGAGGAAGAGATGATTTTGCCTGTTTAAAAATAACATCTGTTTATATTGGCTGGGAGCAGATGATTAATACCTCTCTAATTTCGAGGTTTACCAGTCCAGCTCACCTGTCTCTTTGCATGGATAGCTGAAATTGATGGCTGTCGGGTATAAACATTTACCTGTTGATGTTTATTTGATGGATTTCTTTTTTAAGGATAATATAGAATCCCATCATTGGGCATTCATTTATTTGCTGCTCATCAAGATGATTGACAGTTTTGCCAGCAACGTAGAAAAAGGTTTTCCTTCTTGGCACATGCAAGAGAAATTTACTTCTAAGTGATAAGTGCCTCGCAGAAGAAAGCAGATTTCCCAGATTTTTCACTTCCAGCGTTTATTTCAATAGTTCGGAGGGAGGCAAGAGGCTGGAGGCTGAGGCTGGAGGCTAGAGGCTGGCAGGGGCCCGGCAGGAGGAGCGTGTCTGACAAACCACCAGGTGATCTCGACGTCGTTCCTCCTGCTGTCACGGCTTGTTTTGGCTGCAGAGCGAAGCCGGGGAAGCACCTGCCAGTGCAGGGGCAGCGGTGATTTCACACCAGGGCCAGGTCTGCAGGAGCGTGTGGCTGGGTGAGCCTGCGAGGGACCCAGCCGCCGTCAGCCCGGCCTGGCCACTGGCCATGGCTCTGCCTCGTCCATGTGCCCGCTCTCACCAAGGGAGAAGCTGGAAGTTGAAGGCTGCAGCTCCAAAGGATGGGAGCAAACACGGTTGCCTGTGAATGTGATGCCCATGAAGGTGATGCCCATGAAAGTGATACCCATGAACGTGATGCCCGTAAACATGATGCCCATGAATGTGATGCTTATGAAGATGGGGCCCATGAACATGGTGCTCAGGAACATGATGCCCATGAAGGTGGCGCCTATGAAGGTGATGCCCATGAAGGTGACGCCCATGAACATGATGCCCATGAAGGTGGCACCCATGAATGTGAGGCCCATGAAGGTGATGCCTGTGAATGTGATGCCCATGAACATGATGCTGGTGCAGCTGCCATAGGACTTTGGGTGGTTGTTCGCAGCCAGCGCCTGTTCTGTCTCAATGACACAGGGCTGTACACAGATCCCACCCCGGGATGGTCCCTGGGCACAGTCACGAGAGCTGAGTCTGCGCTGGCTGGTGAGACTGACTCCTCTGTGAGCCTGGGCACGTGGCTTCATTATCTCCCCATTTCCCAGCCGGCCACACGGATTTGGTTGCCCGGCTTTGCAAAGCACGTGTGCCGTATGAGCACTGTGTTGTTTTATTTCCACTGGTATAAAAGACATTTTCACAGAATCATAGAATGTTTTAGGTTGGAAGACACCTTAAAGACCATCCAGTTCCAACCTCTCTGCCTTGGGCAGGGACACCTCCCACCAGACCAGGTTGCTGGTCTTTTCTTCAGGCTTGGGGTTTTTTTAATGCAGAAATTAGATACTATGGAAAGATCTACAATAATTTTATCTCACTCATGTCATAAAACTGGGGAGGAATCACAACTTCTGTAAGAGATCAAGTTATATTTAAATTCATTTCATATTAACATAGCTAAGGAAAATACTGTAAAATGTTTTGTCTTGTCCCTAAACCCCATCCCTGCACACACCGGGCCCGCTCCTCTCTCAGATCCGCGTGGTCTCCACGGAATGGTGCTTGTGGTTCCTGGTTTGCAGCCCCATTGCCGTGGTGGGGTTTCACACCGCGCTGAGTTTGCTGTAGGGCCTGGAGCAGGCTGTTTGCTGCTGGAGGTAATAAATAACGCTGGAGATCTGCTCTGTTTTCCATGTCCCCTCCTCTTTTGTGCTCAGGGCCAGGGGCAGCTGGCCTAGAGAGCAGTAATGCAGTTTTTTCCCACTTATTCTTAGCGAGCCTGGGTATTCCCGGCCTTTCAAGACCCCATTACATTGTTCCCGTGGCATACAGTGATGACAGCTCTGCAGAGGAGCCGAACGCTAAAATTCTGGTGTCAAAGTCTGTGTGTGGGGTGGAAATGCCCTTCCCTGGGGCTTTGTTTTGCTGAGCGGAGCCTCGTCCTTACTCTTGCTATTTACAGCGGACCCGTGGAGTTATTTTCCTTTTCTCCCGTTGCCAGAACACCTTGGAAAGCAGAGTCATACATTCAATTATTTTCCAGAGGCTTTGAGATGCCAAACGTGTGTTTATCTAAAAATCACGGTCTATTATGAGCTTGATTTCCCGTGGCTGAGATCGATAGCAAAATTATTCCTTCCCAGCTGTGGGATCTGCCCCAGAAACACCTCAATTTCTGGCAAGAGTCACCATAGATGGAGAGAGCAACCCGTGCTGCTCGGCTGCTGCTTCTGCCTGTTTTCAGGGATTTCTGCTGGACCTAATTGCATGGGTGAATTTGTTTATTTCGTGTTCTCCTAAAAACTAGGCTTGTTAAAATACTGCCTGGGTACTGCTGGAGGCCAGCGCGTTCCTCACACCGAGACACGAACGGCTCTGATGTTACACCACTGTGAAAATGGCAAACCACGTCCAAACAGCTTGGAAAAAAAAAACACACATTTTTTTTTAATTGCCATTTGTTTTGTATTGGTTTGCCCTCTGTATTGTAAATACAGAAGAGTTCTATGTGCTGGGCATGTAAATAAACCTATTAGGTTTTTTTTTTTAGTATAGTCTATTTCTCTTTATTATATATGAGTGAAAGGGTTATTGTAGTTTTAGATCTAGAAGCTCAAGACTAATCCGGGCTGCGTGGAAAACAAGGGGGTGTACTTCAGAGGATTTGCTGAAGTTCCACTATTGTTGGTCCGCGAGGTCTCAAAACGCTGTTTCAATAGGCCTAGATGACCTCATCTTTCGCCGCTCGCTAATCCACAACCTCCATTTTCACAATGTCTTAGAAAAGTTTATTTAAGGAGACTTGCACTGGAATAATAGGTGATGCTTTGCATAAGTCATAAAGTCAGAGTTAAACAAGTACATCTGTGTTGTACTTTGTGTACTTAACACTGGAGGAAAAAAATGCAGAATTTCCTCTTTGGCTAAATTTTTATCTTAATGTTTTAATTTTATGCAATGATGTTAAAACCTATAGCAGCCTCATCCAATCCGTAACTAGTACTTCAAGGTAGAATTTGGGGTTCAGTTATCATTTTTTGAGAAGTGTTTACTTCCTTTTTCGGTCAACGCTAGTCAAAAAACGGTTAAACTGTTTTTTGGGGGGAATCTCATTCCTTGCGTGCTTACTCTTCTGCTGACCCCTGCGGGACAGCTCGCCACCATCGGCGTGGTAGTGGCCAAGGGGCCGGTGTGGCCAGTGCTGCAGCGGGTTTGGGTGCCCCCTGTCACCTGGGGGGCTCTGCTGGCGTCACCTGGGGGAGCTGCGCTGATGTCGCCTGGGGGGGCTGTGCTGGTGTCACCTTGGGGGGCTGTGCTGGTGTCATCTGAGGGTCTCCTCTTATCTTACCTGGGGGGGGCTGTGCTGGTGTCACCTGGGGGGGCTGTGCTGGTGTCACCTGGGGGGGGGCTTGGCTGCTGTCATCTAGGGGGGCTGTGCAGGTGTGTCACCTGGGGGTCCCTGCTGATATCACTTAGGGGAGCTGTGCTGGCTGCTGTGACGGTGCTGCCGGACTCACTGCCCGCAGGTGCTGGCCCCCGTGGTGCCACGTGTCCTTGCGACTGCCATGAGGAAGCCCAGAGGAATCCAGGGGACCTTCACCCCGTTCTCAGTTTCCATGGGAATTCACTCCACTGGGAGCGAGCAGAGCCCAGCTGCGGAAGGGGAGGAGGTAGCGGCTGTGCTGGTGTCCTCCACACCTCCCTGCTGTCCCCTGGTCCCTCTGTGGCAAGAGGGGTGACGAACACCCGCTGTCACACGGTGCTCTGCCTTGCCGCAGGTGGTCACGGCACGGGACCAGCCGCCCGGGTGCAGGGAGCACCTTGGTGTCCCTGGGTCTGCTCTTGTGCCAGAGCCCCCCGACCCGCGTCCTGGCTGTGGGCAGCAGCCCGTTGTTCTTCTGGTGTGGATCCTGTTATCGTAGTTCCCCCCATCACCCAACCTTCTGCCTCCGTCGGTCCATCTGTGAAGGTCCTTCTGCCCCAGCAAAGGTCTCAGGAAGAGCCTGCCCGCTTGGCCAATGTGTGGGAACGGTGACAGCATGAAGGAGCCTTGGAAACCTGCTCAGCAGAGTTTCCTCTGGTTTTGCTGGACGGGCTGTGTTTGTACGGTCTGGGAGATGAGGTGGGTTCACCTGGGACACTCTTTCCCCCAGCGCGTGGATGGAAGGCTCAGTGATGCTTCTGCCAGAGCAGCGTGAGGTGTCTGTGGGCACTGAGAAATGCTATCCCTCTCTAATGACTGCAAGAACATCATTTTACTACCCCTTTTAATTGAAAGCTTCAGCCTGTTCATGGCGCAGAGAAGAGACCATGCTCTGTAGAGGTCCTTACTTTCAAGTTTTTCAAGGAACTGGAATCTAGCTACATGCTACATAAACCTTCTGGTAAGAGCTAATTATGAAAGAGACAAAAAGTGAATCAGACCAGCAGGTTCTGAATATTTTTAAGCTCCTACCCCAGGATATTGTTAGGGTAGCAGATAAGCAAGAGGTGTTGGGACGTGCAGTCACTGGACCAGTCACAGGGGTCCATAAAATAGGACCTGGAGGTTAAAGAGCTGCAGTAAGTGGCACCAAATGAACAATTGGAGTCAAACGTTGGCCCCTGTATCTGTCAGTCACAGCACCAATTTCTGTAGCCGTTGGGTTGGAGTCGGACCATGGAGTATTGGGATGTTCGTTCTGATGGGTGCCCACAGCAAGGCAGGGGAGGTTGTCCCTCCCGTGTGGCTGCACCTCGCGCCCGGTTCGGCTCCGTCCTGGGCCAAAATCCCAGACTCGTGTTCCCACTGTCTCCCCTTTCCCTTACCTCTGGTGCCTTCCCGGACCTTTTCCATCCCCTTCCTACCCCTCCTTCAGCTTCAGCCCGAGGATCAGACTGTGCCTGCCAAGAGGACAGTTTTGCCGTGAGCAGGTGGATGAAAAACATGCCATAAAATCCCAGGTGTCACTGAGTCCTGCCCATCCCTCAGCAGGAGCCGGTGTGGGAGGGTCCCAGGCAGCAGCGGGAGCCACGGGAGCCTGGCCGGACACCGCTCTGCTGCTATGGGACCCCAGAGTCACCCTGCCCTTGTGCCCTGACTCCTTGGTCCCCCAGGACGGGCTGGTTGCCCCCCGCCACATGGCTTGTCTTCCCAATTCCAGAGCCTGACACCCAGGATTCCCGTTGGGAACGCTGCTGTCTGACGGGGCCGGGTTTGCAGCTCCGGCTGCTGACGTCCCAGAGCCCTGTGCCCTGGCAGGGACCCTGGCTGTGTCCCCCGCGCGGGAGGACGGAGGGTGAGAGGCGGCTGCAGGGACAGAACGTGACAGACATCTGCCTGCGGCAAAACCACGCTGTCTGTTGAGAAATGCTGGATTCCACGGCCTCTTGGAGAAAAATTAAAAAGCTTCAAACCTGTGGAGTTTAAGGAATTTGAGATGAATTTGTTAAATCCCACATTCGAATCGTCTTGTTGCCGACTAAAGGGTGCCAGCTCCTTCAGTTCCTCTTCTCAAAGCTACGATGACAGGCATGCCTGATTTCATAAACTGAATTTCGGTATGGAGAGCGGGGGAACGCCGTAACAGGACTCATGGCTCATAGCTCAGTTATGGTTGGCCTTCCTAAATGTCACTGGTGAAGTGTTTTTCCATTGGTTTATTTTTGTGATGCCATTTTTTTAGTCCACATGAGTAGTGTTACAGTAAACGCTTATGCAGTTTGAGTTTCTTTGGTTAAACGTACTGATCTGAGTATCTGAGGTAAGAAGTGCTATTCTGTAGTAACACTTAGATATAGGTTGTTGTTTGTACCCTTTTATTGTTTTGCAGTTTGAGTCTGGCAAGGGGATGTTCCCCTTTTGCAGTTTTCCTCACACACTCCTATTTTTATGATGCTAGTGCATTTTGATGATTAGAAGAGTGATTGCAGCCTTAACATTTGTTTGAACATAATTTTACTTATTTTTTCTAACACTTTTACGAGTGAAAATAGCATTACTAGGATTTTGTAACCCCTTGCTCATGAAGCAGCACGCGGTCCCCTGTGTATGCTGTGCTCAGAATTGCTGATTTTTGGTGCTTAAGGTTTATTAGCTCGCTTGGTGTGAAACTATTTTAAAACTCCATGTGTTTTGGTAAATACTGTTCCTCTGCTGTTGGTCAGAAAGTTTCAGCTTTACAACCTGATGCCTTAAAAACCTGCCCAGGAGGCACCGGTGGGGCTTTGTGGCTTTGCAGATTTACATTAGTTTCCACATTATTTATGGGGGATCGGGAAGACTCATTCACCCGTTGCCAAAAAGCTGTTTCTGAAACTCCAGCTTCCTCCGTTTGGGGCCGCCAGGAACAGACAAAGCTACTTTTTTCCCTTTCACACAATGGTGCTCTGCACAGCTCTGCCCTCCCCGTTCCCTGCCGCCAGAGGAAGGAAGGAGGGTTTTCAGTGGGGACGGGGACGGGCGGGCAATGGTGGCCGATGGCAGTGTCCGTGGGCGATGGCAGTGTTAGTGGGTGATGGTGGGTGTCATTGGCAGATGGCAGTGTCAGGCATTGGGCAATGGTGGTGTCATTGGAGGATGGTGGTGTCGGTGGGCGATGGCAGTGTCGGTGGGCAATAGTGGTGTCATTGGGGGATGGAGGTTTCCTGGGGCGATGGCGGTGTCCACGGGTGATGGCAGTGTCCATGGGCAATGGTGGTGTCGGTGGGCGATGGCAGTGTCATTGGAGGATGGTGGTGTCCACAGGCGATGGCAGTGTCCATGGGCGATGGCGGTGTCCATGGGTGATGATGGTGTCAGTGGGTGATGGCAGTGTCCATGGGTGATGGTAGCGTCCATGGGCGATGGCAGTGTCCATGTCCTGCCATCCTTCTTCCATCTCAGCACCATTGATACCCTCCCGATTGCTGGGGAGGGGGCTTGAGGTCTCTGCTCTGTGCCCACCAAGGAGCCACCTCCTCTTCACTTCTCACCCCCATGTGCAGTGCTGTGTGAGAGCCCCGAGAGGGCGGGAGGGACAGGGGTGAGGAAGTTGCCCTTTTCCAAGCCTGTTTTTAGAGAAATGGGTTCCTAGGACAAACAGAATCCCCAGTGTATAGTCGCTGTGAGAAATGGATTTTCATAAACTTTTTATCCAAAGTGACGGACTTCTATGCAGTGTGAATGGTGTTATGAAAATGTAAAGTTCATTAACAAGCTGTGTATTTTTTTATCCACTTGAATGTAATTTAGAGATTATATACTATAATAGGATTTATAACATTATGCTGTTTATGGTTTTACAAACACGTTAAGTACAGTTGGCAGAACCTACCGTTTGCCTTCAACGTAAGGGTGCCCGAACATAAGGAAACAAGGAACACAGGCTTGTCTATGGAACTTTTGTTGCTTTTACTGGCATTAGTGGAATTAAAGAAATCTCTATAAGCAGTATAGACTACAAACCTGATGCATTCAGCATCTTACTTCCAAGGATAAGGTGGTCCTGGTTTGAGGGGAATTTGGGTTAGATATGGAGGGTGTTTGCATCTCCACGTCAGCAAGACACTGTGCTTGAGGGTGTGTTTTAAAAAGCGACTTAGAAAGTGCCCCAGAAGGTAGGAAAAGACAGTAGTTCTCTTCAACCAGAGGAATAAAAGTTCTTTACTGTCTTGCAGTGTGTGAAGCTCTGAACCAAATGGTTTGGGAACAGGAAATTTCTCGTTTACGGTCTCTGGAGGGGTAAGCGAAGTGAAGGAGCAGGGACCGAGGGGGGGTGAAAGCAGAGGGTGCTGCGCAGGGCGGTGTCGTGGAGCAGACATTTAACCAGTGGTAAAGTGCCCGTCCACACCAGGCCATCCTGCCCCAGCACAAAATACTGCTGGGCATTGCTTTGTGCTTCTGTGCTTTCTAAAATACATCTTCTTAGCTCCCTTTTTAACCCTTAAAATACCCCACGAGGATAAGCCTCTGCGGGGTTTCATACCACCCAGGATTCAGAGCCTCATCTGCCCTTTCTTATGCCAAAAAAAAAAAAGGCACTTTCCAGAAGATGTAATTTCGGGGTACCCCCTCTCCCTGTGTTTGGCTGGATGCTGCACTGTGCCCTCTCCCCCCTCCCAAGCAGATGGTCGTCCTTTGCCAGCAGGGCCGGATGCTGTTTCCAGGAATTCCCTGTCCTGAACAGGGTGTGGAACGCGTTGGTGTGTTCCTTGGTGAGAGGCTGCAGTCACTGGCAGCGACTGCAAGGACGTTATGGTGGTGCTTCATCTGTGCCCTCGTGTTGGCTACGAACTGTCTTCTTCGGGAGAAGGAAAACCTTCCCAGCCCGTCCGGTGGTTGTGGTGTTGTTACAAATCTCGATCCATCTGCTGGAGAGGAGGGGTGTGAGAGAACACCCCGCGTCCAGCAGCAGGCACAGCCCGGCGGCGACGTGCTGTTCGGGGGTAACTGATCCCTGTGACAGCTCATTATCAAACTGTTAGAAATACACCGGTAACGTAGGAATACCACTTGTATTCACATTCTGTCATTGGTGTATTTTCAGTGTATTTTCACAACAATTACTCAGGCATTGCACCCGCAAAGGCTGTGATTTTACACT
>KZ506545.1:70273-113507 GCA_002844005.1 Limosa lapponica baueri
CTCCTCACCACCCTCCGCAGCCTCCTGTGGCCACCCATGGCCGCTGGCCAGGTCCCACTGACCCAGCGCCCGGTCGCTGTGCCCCGTCCCTGTCCCCGATCCCCGGGGCTGTCCCCAGTGTTGTTATCTGTCTGATAACAGAGAGCGCAGCAGGGACCAGACACAGTTTTGTGAAGAAAAAGAGGAAATGGAGAAAACGCAGGCAGGTTTGTCCTTGGCTCTGTCTGCTCTCCATGTGTGTGGTCACACGGCGTTGGTACTTAAATGACCTCTCCAATGTGAAAATGCCACCCAACCACTCTTGTCATGAAATACCTTAATATTAGTAATCTAAAGGGCATTTTTGTGATTATTTGGTTTTAGATATGAATTACTGCCGCAGACACCTAGGTGTGAGTTCTGAGAAGAAGATGGATATACAGGCTTAAGAGAAAGTGTCTTGAAGGCAACTTATCTATGTTTGTTGTGCTGAGTGTTGTTTGTTTCCGTACTGCAGGTGATGGGACAGGTTGGCGTGCCCCTGGGGCTGAGCACAGCGTAACCGGAGATCAAGCCCCAGTTAGGTCACTTAATAATTAAGTGCACTGCTTTTGATGGCAACCATCAGAAAAAAGCACTGCTAGCATCTCTGGTGTTTTTACTTTATTTTTCATAGTTCTGACTACTTTGTGCCCATTCCTTCTGCTCATCTTTTACAGCGACATCTTTGCTCTTTGCCAGTGATTTTCCTTTTCTTTTCGGTTGTCCGTCTATTTGCAGACATTGGTGACCCACGGTCGAGTCTTTTGCATTTCTACGAGGCAGAACACAATTAAAACACATGGTTACCAGCAAGAGAGACAGAAGCACAGGGGGAGATCATCGTGCACAGTTAATACCTAGTGCCGGAGTGAGGGAGCCGAAACAGGACAGTTTTACTGATTGAGTTTTAAAACAACAACTCTTGGGGCGTGTGAGAGACCTGACCGTGGTTGGAGACCCTGCTGTGGGTGTTTGTTGCTGTGATCAATCAGCAGTTCATACATCAATCTTTTCTGTAAATTATTAATCTGTTCAAGAAAGCGTGGTGTGAAAGTGTTCTCTGTCCTGAGGATTGCAGGGCTGTGCGAGGGCGCGCTGCCTCCCAGGCCAAGGCGGTCCCAGGGGATTCAGGAGCCCCCAAGCCCCCAGAGGGGCCGGTCCTGGAGACTCTGATCTCGGGGGGTCCCCAGCCACACTGCCACCGGCTGGGGGTCCCCTCCAGCGATGGGCCTCGGGGCATGTGCGTCACCAGGGCCAGCAGCGGCAGGTACCGTCAGCGCGGGACGGGGCACCGGGTCCGGGTCCCACCAAACCGGGGGGGTCTCTGCAAGGGGAGGTGTTGCTGCTCCCTGTGATCCTGGTATTTTCAGGGATAGCTCCAGCGGTGACTTCTCTGGTACTTCCATGTGTCTTTCAGAAGTTCAGCAGGTGCTTCAGGAACAGTCACCGGGAAAAACAATGGCTTTAAGAAAAGGGTTAATTTTCGGAGGGTTAGGGTCATAGTGCTGGCTGAAGATGGTTGGTTTTTTGGAAGCCGGGAACTGTCAGTGGATCTGCTGGGAACACATCATCTTATCACCCTCCCCTGCTGAGAGCAGTCGCCCTGGTGCTGCCTCTTGTGCTGCCCAGGTCTCCTCTCTGCTCCGGAGGTTCCTGCTGCGGGTCTGCGACTGGGGAGGGAGAGAGGGAGAAAGGGAGGGAGGGAGGGAGGGAGGACACTCGGCATTTCCCCAGCACTGCCTGTGAGGGGGGGATACAGCACTTCAGGAATAAAGCACAGGTATTTCCTCACTCACCAGGATAATTTTTCTCACTTTTTTTCCATTTCGGTTCTTGGAGGCTTAGAATCACCAGAGTAGTCTTGAGAAGAAGCCTATTCTAGGTAGATTGTAATATCAAAACTATAAGTTTTTAAATTATGTAATTATGGTACTGCTTCTATGGAGTACGAATGGTATTTATCACCTAGGTTTTAATAAATAGTACAATGCTTTATGATTAAATTCCTAGAGTTAGTTTTTCCTGATTTTATTGTGGTAGTGCACAGAATATCAGAGATTTTTATGTCGATACTCTGCCTACATTTCTGATGCATTCTGCCTTCAGAAACTACAATTTATATTTTTAGGTTATGCAGCTTTGGGTTTTCTGTTGGACAATTGTCAATACGGCCGAGAAGATCTTATTTAAAAAAAAAAAATAATTTCATTTAGATGATGTTATCCGTAGACATAAGTCTTAAAAATAGCTGGCTTCCAGGGCTGTTGTGTCTCATATCTAGCATTAATACATAAATTCTTCCAATTGTACTAATGGAATTCCAGTCCCAGGCAGCAGCATTTTACAGCACCGTAGCAAAAAGCAATGTCTGAAACTAGGAGTGTCTCTAAGAAGTTCATTCACGTTTAAGCAAAAATGTGCTCAGCAAAAAGAAATGTAAATTTAAGGAAAATCTCCAATTTCCTATTCTATGCAAAGCTTTGATTTTTTGCTGATTCAGGCAATAGGGTTGACATTGGAGCTTCTCATTTCATCTGAAATAATCACTTTTTACTTTGGAACAGTCTTTCATTTTTCACAGCACTATCTTCTGAAACAGTCCACTTTGTATGTATGAATCTGTTTTTCTCCAGATAACACAGAAAGTAAAACTATTAGAAACAGGTTCCCATCTATTACTTTCTTGAGTGCATAGAGAAATACTAATTTTCAGCAGTGCCCATTCGGGGACTTTACTGATGTTTTTTGCCCCCCTTTCAAAAAAGACAAAAAGAGGAAGAAGGAAATACATCTGAAGCCTAAATTGACTGTGCCAAATAAAACATTAAATTTCAATAGAGAAAGTAAAAGGCACGTAGTTAATGTTAATGAAGCCCTCGGGAAGGACCTGGCTGCTGCAGGCATGGTGCCAGGGCGGGTGCTGCGCCCCGAGCGGTGGCCGAGCACGGTCCTGGGGGACAGGGACCTGGGGACACGGTCCCAGGGAACATGGACCCGGGGACACGGACCTGTCCATAGGTGGCAGCTGGTGCCACGGCCTGTTGGTTGGGTCTCAGCCAGAGGAGGTCCGGGGTGGTCCCTCACTCTCTGCCCTGCGGTGCGATGGGGGGTCCAGGCGGGAGCCGTGGGGAGTGTGGGTGCAGCCGGGCACGTTCTGGAGAGGGAATCTTCTCCGGAGAGCCGTGCACTGCTGGTCTCGGGGGAACGCTGGCCCTGTGCATGGTGCAGGGAGGTCTTTCACTGACACAAGCAGGATTTTAACCTTTTATTTCAAAGAGGGAATGCCGTGCTATAATGGTACAGTTAGCATACGCTGAATGAATAATTCTGGTTTTCCATCCAGAGGGGCAAGAAGCCTCCTTTGATAGGAACCCTGTTGTTCTGTAGCCTGGACCAATCCCAGTGGCCCGTCTCCTCTCATAATTTAATTTAGAAACTCCTTCTGTTGCTGTTCTATGGCAGCCGGAGACTTTCACTCATTCCACGGGCTTTCATCCCATTTCTGCCTGTTGTAATGCAGAACCAGTTCTCAGGGTTAGGACCACCTTATATTTGTTATGGTCATTTGTGCACTAGAATGCGCTTCAGACAGCGTTAAAGGCAGCATAAGAATGTTCTGGTGGCATGGTGAAACCTGGAGGTCAGCTGCTTATTTAACAAGATAAGGTACGACCACCTGATTAGAGTGAATCACAGAATCACAGAATGGTTTGGGTTGGAAGGGACCTTAAAGCCCCCCCAGTGCCACCCCCTGCCCTGGGCAGGGACACCTCCCACCACACCAGGTTGCTCCAAGCCCCCTCCAACCTGGCCTTGAACCCCTCCAGGGATGGGGCAGCCACAGCTTCTCTGGGCAACCTGGGCCAGGCTCTCACCACCCTCACACCAAAGAAGTTCTTCCCCACATCTCAGCTCCATCTCCCCTCTTTCAGTGTCAAACCCTTCCCCCTCGTCCCATGGCTGTCAGTAGGAGCAGGCCAGATGAGGGGGATCAGGTCAGGGCAGTGGTGCTGAGGCCTCTGCAGATCAAGCTTCAATCAGGACATTTAGAGCCCTTGTGTAGAGAAGAACTTTGCCAATAGTTCATGTTGTTGTAAATAGCAAAATCAGACCTTCCCGATGGCTGGGAAGTGGAGGCGGCTCTGATGATGTGCCCAACGAGCTTTTAATCCCTGAAAAGGTATGCTCCTTGCAATGATTTGCCCCAGCAAGAGGACTGAGGAGAGGAGGCTTTACACTGAGATGCTCTGCGCAGACACCACTGGATTACCTGGTCCTGACACGCTCTGGAGAAGTCTTTTCTGGTCTGTGGCTGGAAGGGTCAGGGATGTACCTTCAGAACTGCTGTAAAGGAAGGGAAAATGTTGTGACGCCGTAGTGAGAAAGAGACCCATGCTGGCAGGTGGTCGTGCTGGGGGGTAGATTTGCCATATTTTGACATTTTTGTGGGGCCAGTCTGATCTGCTTCCTTCTCTAGGCTAATTAGTACCTGTTTTGGGGTTAGAAATAAGGTCTGCTCCCAGAACACACTGGGGTTCTTTTACGGTGTGTTTTGTGTATGGATTTCCGACTGCTGTTTCTCTTTTTTGATCACTTCTACTGTTTCAGTATCTTCTTTTCTTTTTTTTTTCTGGAAATAAAATCCATGCATTCTGCTGCTTCACTCTAGAGAAGTCTCTCCTGTTTTGTGACCTCCTGCCTTTAAAGTTAGCTTGAGCGACTGGGGTTAGGATATTTTGCAGGACCTGTAGGATATTTTACAAGACCCCTCTGTAGGAAGCAGTCTGTCTTTACAGTAACTTCTCAGGTATTCTCGGTGCCTTTCCTCCCCACAAAACTCAGTTTAAAAAGCCATAGGTAGCAAATGATATATCCACCATTCTTGTCAATGTCACGGCCTTGTGTCACGATGCTGAAAGGTATCTCCTCAAATTATTGTTCTCCAGTGGTTGTTTCTTTGTGAGTAGGCCTCTTGTATAGCTATTTGTTGAACTGTGTACCTACTGAATTAGTCAAAGACCTGGTTAAAACCATTTTTTTTCTTTTCCTCTTTACCCCTCCCCCAAACTTGCTTTTGTTATGTATTGGCTTGCTAATCCTTGTGTTGAGCAGTATCAGACATCACCTTTCTTGGGGGCACTTAGTCCACTCTTCCGCTTTCTTTGTCAAAGGGCTCCCTTAATAGGAGAAGTCAACAGGGAGGACAAAAGGGATTGAAAGTTGTATTTAATCGGGGTCAGAGAGGTGGTGTTCAGAGTGACGGGCCCACAGGCAGGCTGGCCTTTTATGCTTTCCGACGCAGATGGTCCCAAAGCATTCAGCTAAGTGAAGAGAAAGCTGCCCAGAGAAAGCTATTGTAGGGCAGCATCGTTACAGTTGAGGAGGGTTGCCAGGGGTAACTGAGGAGTATCACCAGCATCCTGTGATCACTAGTCTGTGCCATTGAAAACCCGAGACCAGGGATGGCTCTGGGTCCCCTGGCATCCTCACGCCCCTGCGTAAGCAGCAATATCTTGTGCTACCTTTGTAAAATTTAATATCATTATTTTTACTTTGAGGCACATAAACTGTAGAATCATTTGCATTTCTTAATTTCAGAATAGCCACCTTCTGCAGAATGTACAGCCACTTGTGTTAGAACATATTGCTTTTCTTCCCCTGGGGAATAGTCTAATAATATTTGAACTTATTAAGATAACACTGTGTTTACAGAAACTTAATTTTTTTAAATTTTTCTGAGTGCAAGAATAGCTGAATTAAAAAAAAAAAAGAAAGAAAAAGGGGGTTGTATTATTCAACAGGAATAAAGCCTGCAGGCATGTGAGAGGCCTTTGGAAACTATGCCCAAAATAACCCAGAGGGATTGCTGCGGTACCTTCTTTGGTCTAAACAACTAGTATAAAGCAGCAGGTAGAATGTGTTCTGACAAAACAGCCCAACACTGCTTTTGTTTACACAGGAACCTACCTGATTTTTTTGTTGAAGCCACAGATTTGAGGTGATAACTGTGCCTTAAGTCTCACGTGAAACACCGTGTGAAAGTGCAAATACAAGTGTGAACCTGGAGCAAAAGCGTGAGGAGGTTGCACAGAAAATTAGCTGGTGCCCAAGCTGCTGCCCATCCATCGGGCCTGCAGTCGCGGTGGCCCTGACGCAGATCCTGGGGTGCCCGGTGCTGGATGGAGCTGCCGGGGGGCGCAAGGGGCTGCCTGGCCGGCACGGGAGCTCTGCGAGCCAGGGTCTGCCACGGTGCCACCCGTGCAGGATGTGATGCCCCGGGATGGGGCTGGAAGGAGCGGGTGCAGAGCCAGCTGTGGGCCCAGCATTGGGTGCAGAACCAGCTGTGCCAACCAGCAATGGTTACAGAGCCAGCTGTGCCACTGACATTGGGTGCCCATCCAGCTGTGCAGCTCACAGCCAGCTGTGGGCCTGGCATTGGGTGCAGAACCAGCTGTTGAGCGCAGAGCCAGCTGTGGGGCCAGCACTGGGTGCAGATGCATCTGTGTAGTGCAGAGCCAGCTGTGCACCCCCTGCATTGGGTGTAGATCCAGCCGTGCATCTCGCAGCCAGCTGTGCACCCCGTGTTGGATGCAGAGCCAGCTGTGCCACCCAGATCCAGCTCTGCGCCCCGGTGATGGGTGCAGATCCAGCTGTGGCCCTCCAGCGTTGGGTGCAGATCCAGCTTTGCAGCACTTATCCAGGTGTGCCACCCAGCACTGGGCTGAGATCCAGATGTTCAGTGCAGATCCAGCTGTGCAGCTGGCAGCACCCTCACGCCTGGAGCATCTCTGGCCGCCAGAAGGTTCCAGCACTGGGGCTTCTCTGTTTTGCAGGAACGTGCGGGGCAGAAACAGGAGGTCGTGGTCCATCCTTTGCTTCGTTATTTGGGTTTTCTGGCGATTACTTGTCACGAGAGCACAGTCCCCGGCCACCTCACGGGAAGTGTCCTCACACTGACGCTTCAGCGTCAGCCAAGTCCGCCCGCAAGAGACCGGACAATGCAAAATTAAGGGGAATTTAAAGGAAAGTTTCATGTGCACTTCATAAAATAGTTGGAGATTTCAGTAAAAAATTAGCCATTTGGGATATTTGAGCACTTTTGTATGTTTTTAACAGTGCAAATATTGCCTGTGATTAAGCAACTTGTATTTTCCACTTGTTTGTTCACTGCATCAGGTCACCGAGACACTGCCATCTGAGCGTCATTCCCTTCCAGACGGGTAACAGCGGTGGCTGCGGGCTCCTTGGGCCCGCGTTTCTCTGCGTTTTCTGGGGTTTGTGTGGTGGCAGGGGGTGTGAAGGGTAACAGAAATATGTGGAAGAATTGTGTGTTGTTTTCATTGTGGCACTGTACGATTGCAACGGAAAGGAAGGTTTTACAGGATTTTATAATGGTGAGCAGCCTTGGAAGCCAAACTATAATCTTCATTATAATGAAACACAGAAATAATGAAGGCTGGAGGCAGGTATGTAACTCAAAGAGCATGTCATCAGAGACAATGGCAGAAAAGGAAACGAGTGTTTCTAAAACTCCTTAGATATGTTCTCCTCAAGCAACCAGTTAATTTGTCATTCTTTGTATTTCTGAGGGAGGGAGGCGAGTCGTGCGCTCCCTTCTTGACTCCTAGCGGGTGCTTGGCCCACGCCTTTCCTCATGCTTTGAACGTGGCTGGTGAGTGATGTCATCTCTTGCGCTTAAATAGTTTGTTTACTTGGATGGATTTGTGTTGATTAGGTGGCTTTCTACTTTTGTACTGTATTTTCATTTTTAAAAATCATTTGAAGAGTCTTACTGGGTAACAAATTGTGGATTATCTTTCCCTTGTGCTTTCCTTTGCAATTCTGTTAAAAAAGCAGTAACAACGTGATCACGTTTTTCCTGTTGCATCGTTGAGCTCTTGACCTCAGATGAACACAGGAGTACACTAAAGCAAATGTGCAAATAATGCATTTCACATACAATCTCTTCACATTTTCTTGAAAATTATTATATGATTTCCAAACTTGTGCAGTAGATATAAAATATATGTCTGAATTCAGTCATAGTGGATCTTCTGAACCACTGATGTAGGGTAAAAGGAGGGGTGAGCTCTACCATCCCAGCCTTTCCTTATTGTTAACGTGTCACGGGCTTGGAATGAAATTACTGGGGGTTGTTTTTCAGAGAGGCCGTAGCTGCCACGCGGCGGTGGTGACGTGTTCACAGTGTCCTGCCCCTGTCTTGCCTTGTCCCAGGAGCTGAGCACGTGGGATGGACGCTTTTAAGTCTGGGTTTTAGTTGTTGATGAAGATTTGGATTATTTTTCCTAAGCCACGCGCTCACATGGAAGCCAATCCTTGTGACAACTCATCACTGTCAGAGTGGACATGCATGTGATGGCCTTAGTGCCAGCTCCCCACTCGTGCATGGGGCTGTGACACCCTCGTGACGGCGCCCATCCGTCAGCAACGCGGTGACACCGGTGATGACCGCAGTCCCCGCTCTGGGCACTTGCTCCAGAGAAAACTCCTTCACCAGTTGTGGTTTCTTTCAGGCTCAGGTGAAGACATCTGGGGCCTGATCCAGCACCAAAACCAACAGCGTGGCCAACAAACCCCCTCTGTGCTGGGGGCTTTTGGTAGGAGAGGGTTTGGTAGACCCATACCATGTGAAACCTGCCCGGGGTGGGTGCTGTATGAAGACAGGACAAGTGGGACAGGACAAGTAGGACAGGATGCTCTGTATTTCTGGAGAGCCCCTGCAAACAGGAGTGGCCACCAATGCTGTGCCCCACATGCTGGTCCATGCTTCATGCTGTCCATGCTTCATGACCAGCCGAAGGTGGGAGGGTGGATGTGAGTCGTCTCCTGCCTCCTTCTCTAAAGTCTACTTGGTCTTTGCTAAACTTGTGTCCTAAGTGCAGCCGTCCCTGTCCATGAGTACGTCCTGTACCTTGTGTTCCCTCTCCCAGGCGCCTCAGGACCATCAGAAGTGGGGTCGGTCTTTGTGAGAGGGGTGGTGGCTCCTTTCCCCTGCCCTGGCGAGGGGCTCAGAGCACCCGACGTGACGTTTTGTCGCCTTTCTTGTCTCCTTCCTCCATGCCTACGGCCCGGAGAAAGAACGTGGGAGTTGGAGGGTGTCTGCATTATTTGTTTTTAAAGGGGTGATGAGCCACCATGCTGCTCAGGAAATTTGGTTGGTTGCACATTTTAAATGAGGCATTGATAATTTTTTTCAGCGGTAGGACGAGCTGTTTTTTTCTGAGTGTTGCCAAGTAGAAACAGATTCCGCTACCCACCAGCCCTTCCATCGCCAGTTCTGACACCGCTTGCGCTTCTCCCCACGACGGGGGAAACCTGAACCCAAGATTTCAGAAATCGTTACCCCGACCTGCAGTATGGGAAGTGCATTCAGTGAATTTACATGGTAGAACCGTAGCTCTACCACAGTGACCAGGGCTAGGGGCTTTCACCCGAGGTGTGTGGGTTAAACTGGTTAGATTATTCAGCCTTTATCAGAAAAGAATGACTTAAATCACAACTTCAAATATGTTTTAGCTTTCTCGGATTAATACAAATGTTTCAGTCCCACACACGAAGTTATTGAGCTGAATTAAATAACTACATATTTTAAAGAATATTAGTGTTTAAAACTCAGCACTGAAAACAAAAAAAAAATTGCTTTGCTCAAACAAACCATTATAAATTAAGTTTTTAAAATGTATAAATATGAAGTGCATAATAGTTTCATACTGGAACAGCAAGAAGTTGAGAGTTGCAGTACTTTAAATTCAGGTAGGAAGGGTTGGTGTACAGTAGACCTTCTAGTTCTATTAATGTCAGAAAAAAGTGCTGTTAAATATCTTAAAAATAATTATATGCACTTTAGCTATTCAGTACTTCTCTTGTCTCTCACACTTCCAGCAAAGGCTTGTTTAACTCTCAGAATTTAAATGCTTAGAACCAAAGTCAGACATGTGAGCCCTGTCTGTCCCTGCGCGGCTGAGCACACCGGCACGGGCTGTGGAGACCCTCACCCACCACGGGCTCGGGTTTATTCCCCCCCGGTATTACCCGAACGGACAGCCCGCAGGAGTGTCAGTGATTTATGGTGGAGCAGGGCTCTGGCCTGGAGCGCGCGGGGGCTGCAGGTGTCGGGGCAGTGACCACGACCAGCACAAACTGTGTTTATACCCGATTTCTCTCCAAGCAGAAAGCATGGCACGGGTACATGGTCTGTGCCCGAAAGCCCTGTGGTTCCAGTCTGAGGCATGTTGGCTGCCGAAGCCTGGCCAGTAGCCCTGCGGGTCCTCGGCGTTGCCGTTGTCCCTCTGCCCTGGCGGCGGGGCCGGCTGTGCCCCCCCACACCAGGTCAGGGCCCGGTGCCTTTCCCTTCCCACTCGGAGGTTTGGGGGAAATACCAGTAAAATTCTTTAGACGGTCCTCGGGCTCTTAAACAAACCCGGCACTCGCCTGTTGGGCTCCAGCCATGCTGGGCCAGTCGGACATGCCACGTTTTACCTTTCTGGCTGAAAACTGTGGGGCAGCCCCCCCGCTGGAGTGCGGTGGCCAGAGAGCAGAGCGGCTGCGGGGGAGCGGTGGCTGAGGGGCCAGCAGCCCCTGAGCCCAGTGGCCAAGGGGCTGGTAGCCCCCCCTGGAGCTGTAGGGCTGGAGCCCATGGCCCTGCGGGGAGGGGAGCCCACAGCAGGGATATCTGGGCTTTGAAAAACTCACTGTGTCAGAGAACTCACATTTAGTGCATCTGGAAGAAAGCTGTCATGCATTACAAGAGCATAATTAAGATACGCGTTGTTTTGGGTCAAAGTGAGGAGGTTTTTCCTATTGCTGTGGTATCTGTTTAAGAAGGGGGAAAAAAAAGAAAAAAAAAGCAGGAACCCAAGTGGTAGAGACAAACACTCGGGGTGTGAACAAACACCTCCTTAGCCTTGTGTGGGCCTTTGACCCGGCCCTTTCAGTGCCGGCTGCGGTTACGCTGCATCCTCCCCCAGAGCCAAAGGACCCCAGCTTTTCTCCTGAGGAGTGGAAGACGGTGCGAGCGCTCAACGTGCGGGATCGGCGGGTCTGGGAGGAGAGCCGTGTGAGGACCCCCAGTTTTTTGATCCATCACAGGCTTTTGTAGAGAAAATCGACTTCACTCTATTCCCTTGGAAAGTCTGTGGCCGCTTTTACAGCCATGCTGGAATGCAGAAGTTTCCAAACTTTTTTGATCACACACCCCTATCAGTAAAAAATTTTTGAGCACCCCCACCACAACATATGTATGTTTTTTTATTTATAAATTATATGCATGCACTGTGCTAATATATTATGTACATTATAAACCATACACAAAGTTTAAAAAAAAAAATTAGAAAAAGATTAAGTAAACACTATTTGTAAAATATATTTTATTTTATTTCATTTATTAACGTCACAAGAAGATACTTCCTCCCCGCCTGCACCCCCGGGTCCCCGCACCCACAGTCGATCCCACGGCACTGCTGAACACGGCAAATGGAGGTGAAAGCAGGGGCCTCAAATCCATTTTTTTTTTTTTCTTGCACCACTGAATCATTTTTCAATGAGCAAAAATTGAATTATCTCACTGAGAGCTGTTATTTGCTGATTATGAAGAGGCCACATTTTCTTCTCCCCACTTTCTCTTTTCTTTGGGAAAAGGAGGAAAGACAGTGACATCTTTTCCGCTGTGGTCCTTGTTGCTGGGACAGAGCTGCTCCAGCCAGTGAGAATTTATGGTTCTTCAGGGCCGATTCATTTTTCGTCACCTTACAATTGTGCCTCTTAGTATGGAAGTTATGTGTTTCTGGAAAACTCTGTTTTCTGTTACAAGCAGAAGAACAATGTTGAGAAGTCATCCATCCTAGTTGTTTTCTGTTCCCAAGAAAAGGATGTCTTTGTTGTGTGGAACGAAGTGTGCCAGAAAACGAGGAGTGAAATGGAAAAGGAGGGTGTGTTCTTTTGAATTCTTTGCTGTCTCTGCACAGCGTGAGGTCATTCTCTAGAAGTTCAGCTCTCGAGGCCTCCACACTGTCTCAGTGCTGTTTGGTGCTTTTATCTTCTAAGAGCTTCATCTCTGGTGGAGAGCAGTGGATCATCTTTGGTGGGACAAACGACGCTCTTCCATGACAGTGACTCTCAGGAGAACCACCACACACTCGCAAACCATGATGGAGGTGTTGAGATCTGTCCTCTTCCCGTGGTGCCTGTGGTGCTGCCTTCAGATGTGGACAGAAGAATCTGCCTGTGTGGTAATGAGGTCACGAAAGCTCAGGAAGACCAAAATGAGAGCAGAGTGTTAACACCTGAGTTTTTCCCCCTTAAAATAACAACTCAGTGTTACACACCCCCAGCTGCACAGCGCAACATCACCACGCACTGTTGAGTGCCACATCTTACCTCCTCCTTTTCCCAGCAAGTGTGAGTTTGAAGAAAACAGGACAAGAGGAAAGGACAAACTCAAGTTGCGCCAGGGGAGGTTTAGGATGGAGATTAGGAAAAATTTTTTCCCCAAAAAGGTTGTGAAGCCTTGGAAGAGGCTGCCCAGGGCAGGGGTAGAGTCGCCATCCCTGGAGGGATTTAAAAGCCAGGCAGATGTGGTGCTGAGGGACATCGGTCCGTGGTGGGTTTTGTCAGTGTTGGGTTGATGGTTGGACTCGATGATCTGAAAGGCCCGTCCCAACCTGGACAATTCTATGACTCCATGATTCTGTGACTGGATCTGGAGGGGCCCTGTAGTCCCCAGGGTGCTGTTTGTATTCCTCACGCCTGGCAAATGGGGAGGTTTCCTTGGACAGACCTTTTATCTGTGGGAGATCCATGGAGTGACATTAATTTCTGTTCCTGAATTGTAGAAGTTTTCCTTTCAGTGTGAATATTTTTCAGGAGCCTCCTTAAAAAAACAACTAGCCAGCCCCCCCAAAACAGCCTTCTGTTTCTGATTCCTTCTTTGCTGTAATCCTCAGGAAGATCAAAAAGAGGAACCGAGGTATATCCCGCAGGATTTCACCCGTTCCAGGTCTCCCGATCAGCTCTAGCTCAAACTTCAGTCTTGCTCCCAGAGTGATGCAATCTCCTGCATCCTGGTTTTGACCAGGCTTTTTGGGGCTTCTTCCACCTGGAGGTCACCCCAGTGTCAACCCCTCTCCCGCAGTCTGTTCCCGTGTGGTTTTAGACCACCTCTGGGTAACGTCTGGGCTCTGCTGACTCTGATGCTCCCAGCCTTGTTGGCGTGTTACACCTTGGCACGGGGGCATTCACGTTTCCAGCTGTGTCTTTAGAAGTGCTGAGGGTTTTCCTCCTCCGTGCCCCTGGAGGCCCCATGTGATGTGTAACACACACACCTGAAGAGCCGCAGCCACGGCCTAGGCCTGGTTGGGAGCGCTAATTTTAAATTGCTTCTCTGAAGGACAGCAGAAGTGCGGAATCAGAACTAGCCACGATGTCTGGTCGTTGTTTATTTTGTTCTCCAGAGGTAGTTCAGTCACTGCAGAGTTGGTTTGGATGCTCCCAGGAGAAGAAGGTGAGAACACCGAGACCACCCTGGGCCTGCCCCACCCCGGACACCCCGTGGTGGTTCTTCTCGAGCTCCAGGAGATGTTCCTCTCCCACCTCACCGCGTGAGAGCCTGGTCTGACCCTGGGGGGGGGAAGGAATTATCAGAACCAGGATGATTTAGCTGGTTTTGCCCAGTGGGATAGGTTATCAGCCTGAAAGAAAGTTCAACCGAAACTCTAGCCCATACCCAAAGACTGACAGTTCGCCTGTGCTGAAATGTGATTTTTATTTTTTTTCTGAGTTAAAGATTTTTGGAATTTCATGGCACAAGTAGAGGCAAGTAAGAGCCCCCAGGTAAGCTTTACAAGTTTCAGATATTTGTCTATTCTTATTCCGTACCTCATCCTCGAGGCAGTGTCAGCAGAGCCATGCTGTTCTACTGGGACACAGCTGAAGGCTGACGTTTTAGGTTTGTGATTCAGTTGAAGCATTGAAATACGGAAGCCTTAAATGTGGATTCCTCTCCATTGTGGGGAGAAGCAGAGTGTTGGTGGCAGGTCCCTGACACGGCCTCCTTCAGGCCCAGGGACTTTGCCCGACATGAGCCTCACCAGAACAGGGCTGCGTGGACTTTGGTTCCTCTTTTACATTTATATCCCCTCCATTCTGTAGCGGTGGGAAAAGATGCAATATGTTGCCAAAATGTGTTCCCAAGATGCAGCACTAGATTTTCCATTGAGTGATAGTTGAGAAGTGAAGGAGCAGTGCTCTGCAGGCACCAGGCTCGGCCGTTAATCGCCTGCCATTTTATCCAGCTGTGTGAGGGAGTCTGTGCAGACCATCAGGTTGGACTTATGGACGCTAATATTGATAACTACAATGGATTCCGCTCTGGACAGGCTGATGAAGAGATGAAGATCCGTGTGGTGGTGCAGCTGCAAAGCCTCGGGCTTCCCTCATGGCCTCCGTCCATGAAGTCCTGCCTTGCCCCTGACAAAATGACCACCTCCATGTGGACATGGTCTCGGTGGCGTGGAAGTGGGTACCACAGCATCAGCGTCTGCCATTCCGTCCATCCCGTAAGAAGTTCCAGAGTGTGGCTTCCCCTGGAGCTCAGGGCTCAGACCTGCCCTTGGCCAGGGGGCAACATCCACCTCCACCCCGGTGTGAATTCTGCAGGCCTGGCATCGGGTGAATGGCACCAGAAAATAAAAATTATTATTCCTACTTCAAAATCATAATTGTATCTCGAAACAGGATTTTTTTTTTTTTTTATGAATAACTTACAACAGTCCAAGGCCCTTTCTGGCAGTAATCTATCCTGAAACTTCCCATTATTTTATGACTGTACTTTTTATTTTCTCTCTGTGGGCATTTTTTCACATGTAATTCTGAGTTAGCATTTATTATTTTTCTCTTCACCAAGGATTGCTGGAATCTAAAGGGTATTTAAGACAACTTAATCAAATAACTAAAAAGGCTTTCTTTTCAGAGTAACCTATTATTCCTTTTTCAGTCATATAGGAAATAGTCAGAAAGTGAATTCTTGGTGCACCCGATGAGAACAATAGATTTGTGTTCAGTCTTTCCTTCTCTAAATTAGAAATCACAGTATAGACAATGGAATTTCTAAATCATATGTTATACCTTATTCTCTGGTGGGAATAAAATGTTCATGTTTGCCCCCTTTTCCCTGTTTAACTTTGACTGCTGTGAACACTAGAAAGAATAACCCTGCAGCTTTTCTTTCTTTTTTTCTTTTTTTTTTCTTTTTTTTAATCTATTCATTTTATACTTTTCAGACAGATTTTTCCCCGGGGTGAAACAAAGGTTAACTGAAATTTCCTCTGTTGTGTACCTGAACGAATCAGCAGTTTGAGAAGGAAATCCCATTGATGGGCAAAGAGAGTGACAGGCTCTATTTAAAGAATTCCCCCGACTGTGTGGTAGACCAACCATGCCATGAATTTAACTGTTCCTGTGGTCCCCATACTTGTACCCACCAAAAAGAGAGAAAAACCTACTTTGTTCTGCAAATGTTGCGCTAAGCTTTGAAAATCATGAGCCGGGGAGTTTTGTGAATTGGCATTGGTAGCAGTGGTCAGGAGGAAAGGAAGCAGCGTTTGTCGCGTCAGACAAAAAACAGACAGAAAATTATGCGAACTTACGTAATGGAAAAGGCACACTGCGCATTTGTGTTCTCACATGTGCCTGTGCACCTTAGCAATTTTATAGTGTACATATTCCTCAAGAACGCGATGTTCAGATCGGTCTTTTGCTGTTTTGGCGGCAGGTTTCATTGGGGCGTAGCGTGCGAGGGCAGGGTGCGCTGCTGGAGGAGCTGCAGCAGCTCAGCCCCGCGGGGGGAGGACGCAGGGGGTGCCCGGCCACGGGGGAAGAGGCGGCGTGTGTGGGCACCTGGGTGATTCCTGTGTCCCTTAGTGCCTGCTTTCCAGAAATCAGAAGAGAGCCTCTCTGCTTGGTGAAACACTCCCGATTCACCTGTATTAAACTCGGCAACCCTGGAGCCTGGTCAGAAGCCGCAGCTCTGGCCCTGCCCGGGGGCTGCAGGGACCACCTCGGAGCCCCCGGCCCCAGGCTCTCCCTCTCTGGCAGCAGTGGTTGAGTCTTCTCCCATGGGCGATGGCTGCTTGAGTTTGCTTAAAGTTACTTTAATATGTCTTGGATTATTTTTTTCACTTATGCAGGACTGATCAGAAGCGTGGGGTTTTTTTCTCTTTAAACTCTGATCCGCTTTTGGCCAGCGCTGCCTTTGCTTCAGTCAGCTTCACACAAGTTAATCCATTTCAAAATGGGTTGGGATTCATTGTTTATTCACTGTTGTCTTTCCAGTTTTGTGATGCTTTTCAAAAACATCACGCTGGGTCATATAAAGGTTGCTAAAAATAAAGTGTTGCAGGTATTTTCCCACTGGCAAAAAATATGCATATTACTGTGTGCATATATATATTTAATATATATAATATGTAATATATAAATAATATATATAAGGGGAGAGGCAGGAGAGTCTTCCCTTGCCATGAGAAAATTTCTCAAATTGAGCTTTTGTCAATGACTCCATCGACTGTTTTCTCTGAGGGAGTTCATGGATCTCTTTTAAAGTTGCCCTAAAGAGATACTGACATGTAATCCGTTGTTTTTAAGTAAACCACCTTTTCCTCATCAAAGCGAAGTTGTGAAATCACTGGAAGTGTCTTAAGAAAAACCTGTCAGTTGATCCTGTTCCTCTGTACAGGGGTTAATTAGGGTGGTGGGTGACGGGGAGAGGGGTTGGTGGGAGAGGAACCCTCTCGGCCCCGGAGCCCCCTTCACCTGCACAACCTCGGGCAGCGGGAGGAGAAACTGCTCCGGTTCGGTCACAGCTCCTCTTGGAGTCTGCAGGGCAGGCATCACTCCCTTCAAAACCTTCCGGTGACACACGTCTGTGTGTGCATAGGCACACAGCCCCCCGTATATATACATATATATATATATACACGCGTGGGTACTTGGAATGCGCCTCCCTGGAAGAAGGGGACGTACAGTGAGACCTCACGCAGAGAAACCCCCATTTCTGTGCTTGGCAAAGTCTGCTGGGGGGTCTGGGTTTCTGCAGGACGGTGCTGGGGGGTCTGGGTATCAGCAGGACGGTGCTGGGGGGTCTGGGTTTCTGCGGGACGGTGCTGGAGGGTCTGGGTTTCTGCGGGACGGTGCTGGGCTGTTGCCTCGTCCTGCACCCATTCCTTGTGTTGTGGAGCAGGGACCACTGGAACACGAAAAATGTGACACTCGCTATAGCAAACTGCATCACAGTAAGGCTTGAATCACTTCGGTTCAAACACAAACAGGAATTTCCAGATATACATAAAATGTCACAATGTGAAAATCTTACAGATGTACATAATTTTTAGGGGTTTAAAGCTTATAATTTTAAAATCTTACTTGCTACTCCAGTAGCAGCCAGAAGCGGAGTCCTGACATGTGAAATATCGTTCAGAGATATGTCTGAAACAGCCCTTGCCACAGAGGTCTTACAGTAGAATGTAATTAGGGTTCTCTATTCTGTAATGTGCTATATTAATTAGCAGTCAAAATCCAATTTTTAAAGCCCAGCTTTGAAACATATTTGCCCTGCAGGCCACATACGGTACCGTCAGAGCCTGAAGCAGCCTGTTCCAGTGAATTGATCATAAAGTAAACTAAATAAAACACACGTCTGCACGTGTATTCCAACTGGGGTGGGGGTACCACTTGCCTTCCCCTTGTGGAAAATAGTGTTTTATTTCCAAGGCTGAACGTCCAGGCTCTGCGGTTTCTCTGTGCTGTGGAATGAGGCAGGGAACAAGCCCCCCACCGCAGAGGGCACGGGACGGGACGGGTTCTCCCCCGCTGCAGCCAGCGAAATACACCTGCGATTGCTGGCAGGGTCTGGCTGGTGCCTGGCGGTGCCCGGCCGAGGGGTCCCGGTGGCGCGGCCATAAGGAGACCTTCTGAACAGTTTATTGTTGATTCTGAGGCAGTTTTTTGTTCGGTGGAAAAGGATTGTTCCTCCAGGCAATTTGGGGTCCTGTCCCTCCTCCCCTCCTCTCCCTTTCTGGAATGAAAGAGGGAAGGCTTGAATGCACATTGAACACTGCTCCTAAATCTGCCCTCGCCGTGAGCCCTGCTCCCAAATTTACATTTTCATGCTGGTGGAGGGATACATGTGAATCTCAATGATCTTTCAAAATTTTTCTTTAAATAAAGGCAAAGCTGTTGCTTAACCATTCATCCCATTGTACAGGGGCGCAGGACAGCCAAAGTGTGACACTTTATAAAAGAAGAACCTTGCACAGAGCTTCCATTTTCCTCTCAACAGTATATATTTTGCATACTGTCTGTCGTTTTTTCTGGCCTCTTCTTTCCCTTGTCTTCTCTCTTCTGCAATTTGACAAAACTGTTTTTTCAAAGTCTAAACACAAGAAGTTCATATGGCAAAGTCAAGTGTATTTTTTTAGTTGAAGAACAGAAATTAATACAATCTTAAAAAGGAGATTGCTTTTAACAAATGAAGGTGAGAAAGAATAAAAGCACAAATGTGTTGAAGGTGTTCTGGGAGGATTTTATTAATACACTGTGAGAACTCACAGGACTCTGGAATAGTGTAAATTTTATGAGTGCGGCTTCTTCGCAGAGGCAGAGGGGAGCCTTGGCAGGGGTTATCTGAGCGGTGTTTTCGCTCCTGAGGAGCTGTGAGGAGCGAAGACACCCCCAGCCCTGTTCCTTGGGGCAGGAACCCCCCTCGGGGTGCGTGTGTCTGAAACGGGTGTGAAGCTCGAACGCGGCCCTGGGAGACGCCGGCTCCGTCGCACCAGCCTTTGCTGATCAGGGGGACCTTCACCAGTTCCCATCCCTGTTTCGTGTCTGCGCTTTGACCAAAATCTCCCTCCCGCTGCTGGGCAGGGGCTGGGGTGCCAGGGGGCCGTGGGCGGGCAAGCGTCCTGTGTGAGTGCCAGGAGGGCTGGGGTCCCCCCGAGACCAGCCACCCTCCTCCAAAGCCGCCCCCATCCCAGCGCTGAGGGAGGAATGGGGGGTTCGGGTGCTGGTGACTGGGGGAGCGTGGCACAAGCAGCCTCCACCGGCTGGGGGGGCGGCCAGAACGCCCCTCGCAGGAGCCCGCAGCGCAGGGGCTGGGGGTGCCCCTGGGCAAGTTACTTCACCCAGACCAGCAAACCAAAAGCGGGGCAGGGGAGGCGTTCGTCAACTCCAGCAGAGTTTTGTGGTTTATTTCGTGATTTAGCGCCAAAGTGCTGTGGTCAAGGAGAAAAATCGTTGCAGGTTTTTTGTGCGTCCCCAAAGCCGGGTTTCCAGTTGTTGGCAGAAGCACGGCTCTTTACACGTATTTCAGTCTGAAGAATGTGTTCTGCGTGAAAAACAAATCCTTTTGCTTTTCTCTTGTGAGTTAGACTGAACTTCTAGGTCACCAAATGGATTTTGTAAAGAGAACTGTCTCTTTAGTGTTGTAACATTTCATTCAGCATTAAAGCTCTTGTATTTATTTTCTGATTTGAGCAATTTTAGTTTCTAGTATGAGGAATATTTGAATCATTGTATCGTGGTTTTCCCCTGTGAAGCAGGGGATTTTGACAGTGAAGAAGAGAAACTTGGTTGGTTTGTCCTCAGGAAGGACGTGCCTGATGATTAACAGGAGTTAATTTGCTGGTAATTTTGGTCTGTAAGCTGTCGGCCATTCTGCATGTGCATTTCTGTGAGACGCGGCGCTCGATGCTGATTGCCAGGGCAGAGTTTTGAATTACAAATGTCTTTTCCTTTATGAATGAATTTCCTTAACTGGCTTCCAGTAATAAATAATGCACTCAGATATGTCACTGCCTTTCTTTACTTTTAACGACTAGGCTCCAAAGGGCCTGCTTTTCCCTGGGGCTGCCCGAGGAGAGCTGAGGCGACGCAGACCCGTCTGTCCCCTCTGCCAGGAGCCCTCTCCAGGGCATGGTCCTCCTCCCGTGGTGGGGTCGCTTGGTGTCCGGGGGGACCCTGGGGGGAAGGATCCCCTGGACACTCGTGTTGGAGCTGCGGCGGTGCCGGAGCCAGGGCTCAGCTGGGACGCAGCACCCCAGCAGCTTTACAGACAGGCCACTGAATACACCAGTAAGGTCTCCGTGGTGGTCGTTAGCATTCCGCTGTTAGCGAGTGTTGGGAATAAAAACATTTTGGAGTGCTGCTGAGATCAGAGCAGGGAGTAATGGCCTGACTTTGGGTGGAGAACAGCCACAGGAGGGTACAATGCTCTGAAGCACCCTCTGCGTGTCTGAGTGACGTCCCTGCTACCAGCCACCTCCGCTGAAATCAGTGACTTCTTCGGTAAACAGACGGTTAGACATGATACTATAAGCGGTATAATTTTAATTTCTAGTCATCTGCCTTTTATTGGAAATGAGGAGTACAGTCAGAATCAGGTGGATAAATTTTTGCTGTATTTTTAACGTTTGTAAATCTGGGTGGTGGTGTGGTTTGTGTTAATGACACGTGTAGGTGCTTCAGATTTGGAGTGGGGGCAGGATGAAGCACTTTGCATTAAAAAGTCTGCGAACACACAGGATTAATTTACGCACAAGTTGTAATGGTTCCCGTAACAGTGTAGGTGAGGTGAGCGCCTCCGCTGAAATGGATCCTGCCGTAGTGATGGGAAGGATGCTGTGGAGGTTCAGCTGTCTCTGCACAGGAGAGAAGCAAGCAGAGTTGACATGCAGAATTTTTAAACAGCTGTAATTGCATCCCTGTTCTTTTAGCTTACTGCCTTTTATTTCCTTTTTGATGTTTTCTTTTTACTTCTGCCGGCCCAGAGGCTCTGTGTGAGGAGGTTCTGGTGTGACAGCTGATAATGCAGTGTGTCGCCCCGATTTACTGCACATTACCAAGCCCTGTTTTGGAATAGAGTTACTCAGCTCTCAGTCTCAGTTATGCTGTGGTTATGCATAAAGCCGCTTTGGCATGCAGCAGCCAGAAAGCAGTGCTGGAGACACAGCTCTTGCCAATTTGCAAGGAGGAAAAGCATGTTTTATGCTGTGTGTTAACTCTCTGTTCCTGTGTCCCCCCCCCGGGCTCCGGCGGGGC
Source organism: Limosa lapponica baueri (assembly GCA_002844005.1). Taxonomy (NCBI): domain Eukaryota; kingdom Metazoa; phylum Chordata; class Aves; order Charadriiformes; family Scolopacidae; genus Limosa; species Limosa lapponica. The sequence continues at coordinate 91,403 of KZ506545.1, forward strand.
GTCCCAGTGGCCACGGGCAGCGGTGACTCCCGGGGCTGCGACTGGAAGCTTTGGAAGGAACGAAATCCTTGCCTGAGTTTGTCCCCCGGGGGCAGGAGGAGAGGGTGGTGCCAAATGAAGCCAGCCGGCGGCTGGAGCTGTGCTGATGCCGAGGTGCCCGATGCCAGGCGGGTTGAAGGCTTTCCTCTGCTGGAGATAGAAGTAGTTTCTCTGCTTTGGTACATTCAGAGTCTATTACCAGTTTCAATAAGTGCAGTAATCACAATGTTGAATATATTATAGAAAAAATATTAATATACATTAACTGTAATTCATTTTATTTCTGTTTTTCAGGAGAAGTTGATGTGGACTGGTCCATCTGTAATAAAGACTTAGAGGTAACACAAACAACCAAATTGTTCCATAATTCTTTATTTTTTTTGTGTTTGTTAGCAAGCGGAGCAAGATAAATGGGATTGAAGAGTCCACCTGTAGTTTTGTGGGTCATCCTCAGCAGTGTCCTCCCGAGGGCAGGCAGAGGCTGGCTCTGCTGCTGTGGGAAGAGGTTCAGGTCCCAGCGGGGCAGGAAGCAGATGCCGGGAACCGGAGCTGCTCTGCAGAGCCCGTGAGGAGGAACTCGGCTCCGCTGGCCCCATCTCTTCACAGACCAACGGTTGTGTTGCGGCAGCCAAACCCCGCTCCCGGCGGTGGCACCGCAACCCCTCTGTGTTTGCCGGGCTGGGGAGTCGGAGTGGTTGGGCTGGGACCTGGAGCACTGGATGCTGTGCCATCAGGAGAACTTCGGCCCTGAGGTCCAGCTCCTCCAGTTTCTCGTGCCAAGGCTCAGTAAAGCTCCACACTTGGGTGACATGAACAAACTCTTTCCCTGAAAGAAATGGTATTTTTGTACCTCTTCCATTCACTTGTCCAACATTTTATTCCAGTTTTTAAAAATAGTGGTTTACTAAGCAATAAGGTTGAGGATGGGATTTTCAGTTTTTTCTGCCTGCACAGAAAGTGCGTGTGAGGTCACTGGGAGAGAAAGAGTTGTTTCCAGCTTCCCTTTTTTATTCCTTTTCCTTTTGAAATCTTTCTTTACAATTGCAAATTGCAGATTTGGTCTAGACTTGTGTAGCATTGTACATTGTCCAAGAAGGTTCCCTTCATGTGTGCAGGGGGATGCATAACGTGCATTTGCAATTAATGTTAGTTATATTTGTGTTCTGGGGAAAATTCCAGTTCATCATGAATTAGTATAGCGAGTAAAAGTGACTAATCAAGAGAAAGCAAAGCTTCACAACTGCAATTTTAAAGCAAAAAAAGAATGACCCAAAGTGGAAGTTTGAACGAGACAATACTTTTCATGTAGACTGTGCAGGTTTCTCCATAACACAGTTATCCACTTCAAACCTGGACATGTAAATCGTACTTGTAAAAACTTGAGTTTCTGGCTGAACCTGCCAGCAGGGACCTTTACAAATTCCCAGCTCTCACAAACCCTGAACCACAGAATCCCAAACGATAAATGTGTTTTTCTGTCCTTGTCTCGGCAGGCACAGATCTCCAACTACGCCAGTGTGCGGCACAGCAGCCTGCGGTACTACACCCCTGACAAAAACGTGACCTGCAGGAGCTGCGGGAGACAGGGCCACCTCTCCAAGAACTGCCCCTCTCCAAAGGCAAGCATGACGCTTTGGTTGCCAGTAGAGGCAGCTGTTTCTAGTGCTGTTTTGTGCTTCCGTGGTGTATTACCTCATGGGAGGCTGCTGCGAGCCGAAGCACAGCTTGCCCAGGGTCACTCCTCCTGTTCTGGGCCTGGCGGGCACCGAGTGCGCTTTCCCCCGAGAGCCCTCGCTGGCAGCCCGTCACTTCCAGTGACTGTTTAGTCACCAGTAGCTGGTCACTGGCCACTCTTCCGCAGCCCCGCCGCGACCCTGCTGAGAGGGGAGCGGTAGAGCGGCGTGGTGGGACCTGGTGTCCAGTCAGGGCCAGCCCACCACATCACTACTTCAAATTAGCTGTCTGTTTTGCGAAGGTCATGGCTTTTATTGATTTATAATCTCTGCAGTTCCTAGTAAGCAGCAGACGTTTATTTGGGGTGGTTTCTTCTTCATTTCGTCTTTTGATTCTTTTATCGTTTCCTTTAATCTGTTGAAGTATTCTCACTTGACATAATTCTTTTTTTATTTCCCCACAGAAAGTTCCCCCCTGCAGCCTGTGTGCAGGACGAGGGCACCTACAGAACAGCTGCCCAGCACGGTTCTGCTTGAACTGCTGTTTGCCCGGGCACTACTTCAGGGAATGTCTGGAGAGAGCCTACTGGAATAAACACTGCAATCGCTGCGACATGAAGGGACATTACGCTGATGTGAGTATTGCCCACGGCAAAGAGCTCAGTCATTACTGACTTTGTATCTGTCAGACATTGAATTTGCGGCAAATGGAGTCTTCTCATGTTTTCTTTAATTTGATTTAGTGCGTATTTGTATAAGCTTATGAAGATATTGTAGTTAGTCGTTATTGAACAGTATCACAGTTTTAATGAGGAGTGGTTCAAAGACAAATTGGGGCGTTGTAAACACTCACTCTTTGGTTTAGTTTTGTCCAGTTTAGTTGGGTGGTGAGAAACACCCTTGTTTGTGTTGAAGGGAAGGTGTAGGGAGGTTTGACTTAGCAGACGGGGTGTGCTGCAAGCCTGCTGGCCAGAGGCAAGGAATGCTCTGATGCTCCCAGAGTTCCAGAGACGTGTTTTTTCCACTGTGATCACATACTCATCAATGAAAATATTAGAAGTTTAAAGCAATGTGTGAATGGGTTTGAGGATCATCAATAACTGTGCTACATTTTACATTGCAAATGTACTTTAGGAACAAAATAAAGATGGTACCGTTTATTTCTTACTGCAGTATAGGTGAATAAAAGTTTCATCTGACATCAGTTTACAAAGAAGCAGCTCTACAACCATACTCACGCGCCTTAGCTTAGTTTCTGACCGCTTTTTAGTAGAGTCCTCTATTATTTATGAACATGCAAGAAGAAAGATAATGATGAAATTAGTTGTCTCTCCACTTCTGTATCCCGGTGGACAGGCCCATCACATATACAGTCTAAGAGAGTTTGTAAAGTAGTGGAACGGTTGCAAAATTGTGTGCTCTACCGTTAAGAGAAGAATACTGATAGAAATATTTAACGTCTGGAACATACCAATGTGTTGTCTTAACCCCAGGAGAACTGCACTGATGTTTTCCACCTTCAGTATTGTTAATCAAACCCCAACATCTTCTACTTACACCAGCGGGGCCCTACAGGCTGGGTGGACGCTGGTCCTGTTGCCAGTCAGTCTGATTCCTCGTTCATATTGTGTTCTGCTGCTGCTGTGTCACAAACGCTGGGGAGAAAAAAGTATTTACTCATCTCCCTACCCTACCTAACAAAGCAGCATTCCAGAGGCGTTAGCGATCCTGCACCTGTATTCACACACAAACGGCTCTCTCCAGGGGGAACATGGAAGCTCCTCTCCTAACAGGCTGAATGTTCGGTTAATTTCCCACCAGACACTTGGCCACTTCTTTCAGGTGGAGCAGCACAACAGGGGAAGGGGCTCCCTCTATTTTACAGGGAGATGGAGGCCCCATGAAATACACACTTTCTGATGTTAGATTTTACTGAGCATTCAAAGCTGTCTTGGATAAAGGAATGAGTGACTGGCACAAAACCAGGTATGGAAATACCAAAAATGTTCAGGTATCGTAAGGTGACTGAGGAGTGTTAAAGGGCATCCAGATACAGGGTGTCCTCTGCTCCCAAGAGTAGGTGGGAGGGAGGGTCATGGACTTCATTTGGCTGAGACTTCTCAGAACTTTTGTCATTTAAACAGCACTGTGATGGAAACACACCCTTCAGTGCATGATCTCCTGTCTTAAAAATATTTCCTCAGTTCTTCTGAATGCATTTTGAAGCAGTTAGAAACTGTTTTGCTCTTGACAGCCTGCACAAAGCTGTTGTTACTGCTGGTGAAAGTAAGTGGAGAGAGGCTTTACACCAGGGCAGGTAGCAACAGGACGAGGGGGAAGGGTTTGACACTGCAAGAGGGGAGATTGAGATGAGATGTGGGGAAGAACCTCTTTGGTGTGAGGGTGGTGAGAGCCTGGCCCGGGTTGCCCAGAGAAGCTGTGGCTGCCCCATCCCTGGAGGGGTTCAAGGCCAGGTTGGAGGGGGCTTGGAGCAACCTGGTGTGGTGGGAGGTGTCCCTGCCCAGGGCAGGGGGTGGCACTGGAGGCACTTGAAGGTCCCTTTCAACCCAAACCATCCTGTGAATCTGTGATACCGTGCAGTAGGCTGGGTCAGTTCTACACCAATTGCCAAGAACCCTGGATGTGAGGAACACAATGTCAAGGACCACCACTGCCTGCTCTGAAAGAAACCTAAACATTTTGAGCAGGAGCATTTATAGTTATTACGAACATCATGTAGCCTAAGTAAAGCGTCTATCAGTATTTAAAAAAAAAAAAGATACATAGATAGATAAGCAGACATTTTTTTGGAACAACTCAAGAGAATTTACAAACCAGGAACTTTTGGTTTATTTTTTAAGTATGGTGTAACTCAAAGCTACACACCACTGGTTTTAAAATTTTTGCTTCCTGGAGGAACAATTTCATGTCAAGTTTCAGAAGAAACTTTTATTCTTCTTTGGTAGAAGAATAAAAGAAATTGGCAAAACAAGCAAAATTTTCAAGTTTAATAGACAATAGAACACAATTCCGTTTAGTAGGTGGTTCAGGTATGACTGTAACATGAAGATCTGTCCTCATGTTTCGCAAATACAGGTAGAAGACTTACTTTGTCCTTTCATTAGTTTTGCTGTGGCTTTTCAGTGCTGTGAGGTCTGAAGAGAAAGACAGAAGTAGTTTGAAGGCCTTTGAGTTTGATAGGATCTACTAAAATAAAACACAGATGGAAATTAAAATGTGATTAAGCATTTTATCTTTTTTTAACCTTGTGTGATATTATTATGGTTTTACATGTCGGAGAAATTCAGTCTTGTACATAATAATTAACCTTTTATATTATTTTTTTTCTCAAATTAAATACAAAAAGGTGAAAATAAAAGGCAAGCTGTGATAACATCAGCACACATTTCTACTTCATTTTCTGTCTAAAGATATGGCTTAAATGTTTATCTTCCAAATAGACCTGTTTGATTCCCCTAAACATTGGGTTTTTTCAAAATTCAGAAATATTTTCATCTCTTTCTAAATGTGTCCTCCCTACTTTTGTTTCATATATTTGGTCAAAGAATGAGAGAGATCCTGGGAAGTTGTTCTCCTCCCTTTCCCTGAGAACAGAAATTTATCTGAATAACTCTTCTACCTGGCAAAGCTTATGTTCCATAACCTCTATCATCATGCGCAGTGCCCGTACTGCAGAATCACAGAATAATTGCCTTTTGGTGGGAGGATTGACCCCGTGTTTTAGCAGTCAGACACAAGAGACGTCCCTTTACCTGCTTTCTGGGGACCAGGCTCAGTATTTCTTTTGATATTTGAATGTTAGATATTTAAATTTGGCCTTCCTCTTCCAGCTGCACTTTTGCTCATAGCTCGTGTGTGCACAGTGCCATTTCTTTAAAGAATGGCGTATTTCTGCACCCCTTTCTGGTAAGCAGTTAGAACTGTAACCTTACGTAACTTTTCTTTCTGTCTCTTGCCACCTTTTCTATTTCACACATTTTATTAAGCCAGTTCTCATAAAGTAATTTTCTTTAAAAACTTATGAGTCCTCTATCATCCCACAATTAAAATCCTACCTGAGTTGTGTGGATTATCAGGAACATCACAGCATGTATTTTTTCTGCTCATTTAGCTCCACCTTAAATGGGAAGGGTTCGTCTTGCTTTGGGGCAGTTCTCTGGCGCTTCTGCAGGACGGGCATGCGGCGCCCACGCAGCGAGCGCTGGGGAGTGGGAGCCAGGTCCCGTCCCGTCCCGGGAAGGGGAGAGGGCGGCTCAGCAGAACCACAGCGGACAGGGAGGCTGCGGGGCAGAGCAGGGTCAGAGAAGCTGCGAAAAGCAAGAGGGTGTCCTGCCAAACCTGGTGAGTGTATGCAAATGAAGAAAGCAGAAAGGATGGTGAGCTCTGGCAGAGTAAATGTGAAAGTGCAGAAATGAGGCTAAAAAGAGCTCAAGGGGCATTTCGCAAAGGAATCAAAACCAACAGTAAATTGTTCTTCACAGCGGAGCAAGGAGCCTGTGAGGCCAACAGATGATCAAGGTGTGAAAGGAACGCGCAGCCAAGATAAGGCCATTGCTAACTACCTAAACACAGTGTTTCGGCATCCAGCGTTCATCGTGGAGAAACCAGGGATGCTCCCACACTGAAATCTGACTATGTGGAGGGAATCGTCAGAGAGCCCCTCTGAAACAAAAGAGATGTCGGGGTTACTGCTGACCTGCAGACACTGGCTCACCACCGGAGCTGGGTAACAGTTACGCACACGCTGTGGAGGGGCTGGGAGGTGAATACCCGCAACGGGTCGGCAGTGTGTGACCCTTTGCTTTGTGTCTGGCTGGAAGCTGAGTGGTAAATGCAGCGACAATCCTTTAGAGGGGTGCTGGGGAGAGCTGGGCAGCTAGACCTGCCTGCCCGACGTGCGCACCAAGCAAACTGCCGGAAAACGCAGTAGCAGCGGCATGTTGGGATGGATATATAAAAATGATATACGTGGGGGGATTCAAGATCGCTTTTGTGAAGAAAATCCCACTTCTCAGAAATCTCTGGAGTTCTTCAAAGGAGAAGGTCGACAAGCATGTGTGCAAACATGATCCAGTTGACATAGTCTACGATTTCCAAAAGGCATTTGACAAAGTTCCTGACCAAAAGCTTTTAAGGAAACTAAACAGGCATGGAATAAGAGGATAAAGGTAGGATATGCTAGTGTGGAAAAGGGTGAACAATAGGGCGACAAGATTTGCTGAGAAGACTGAATTATTTAGAGTGTCAGTGCTGTGAGCCAACTGTGAAGAACTGTCCAAGGACTGTAAGAAATGGAGGGAGAGCACAATAAAATGGCAGATGAAATTGGGTGGCAATAAATGCAAAGTAAAATAGTCAGGGAAAAATAATCCCATCTTTGCATGTGGATTGATGGGCTCTGAGCTTACCATGACCATTCAGGACTCAAATTTTAGAGCTTTTTTATTTTTTTTTATTTTTATGAGATACGGTCCCCAAAAAATATCAGTTCAGTGTTCAAAAGCTGTGGGAAAAAAAGCAGGTGAAATGTTAAGAACTGACAGGAAAGCAGTGGACGCTTAGGTGCAACTTTGGTCCCTCTCTGCTGTGTCCTTCAGCACGGCTACAACTCTTCAGCCTGGAAGAGAGAGGACAGAGGGAAGGATCTGAAAAGAGCTTCAAAATCATCCATGATGGGAGACACTGGTTAACAATCAATTGTTCGTCATTTCTTCCAGTACAAGAGTTAGGGGGCATGTGAGGCAAGGCAGCAGGAGGGGGGTTCAGAAGAGACAGGAGGTGACTCCTGGTGCAATAGGCAGCAGACCCGTGAAGCTCCTTACCAAGGGGTGCAGGAGGTCTGCTTTGCTTCCAGAGGAGACGGGAGCAGTTCACGGAAGAGAAATCCATGGAAGGTTATTGAACACACGGAAACTTCATCCAGCTTGTGCAGTTACTGATCTTAAGCAGATGAGTGCGGAGGAGTGTTAGGGAAGGGATGTGTGGTTGCTCCGATTTTAAGCTCCATGAGGCATTGCCTTACGGCCACAGTTAGAGACCATGGCGATGTAAACTGATCATAACAGGTCCGTATGTCTGTGCCTCTGCTAATTACTTTCTGTAAAGAATTAGGAGTCCTGCACAGGAAACCTGAAGGCATCTCACCAAGCCCGGCTACAGCAATGGTTCTGTGGCAGGCTGCCTGTGGGGCAGTGTCTGGTGTCTGGTGTCCACGGGAGCAGACCTCAGGTTCTGCTCAGAGCCTGGGGCAGAAGGAGTCCAGCGTTCCTGAAGTTCCCCAGAACACTCTGCAAACACTACTGCAGCCTTCATGCAGCAGATCTTAATACAGTCTTGGGGAAAAGACTGATGTATTCCCTGATATCTTTTTAGTTGTTACCAAATACTTTGGATGCTCAAGAAAAGTTTTAATTTGTCTTTCCCAGAAAGTTCACTCACTTTTGCTGTGCACGAAAGATGCAGAAGAAGCTCCTGTGCCCAGGTGTCTCAGAGCGACTCTCCATGGTCACGGCTTTGTCCAGAAGTGAACACGAGGCAGCTCAAGGCACTTCGCCTAGTTTGATTTGAGAAATGCTCAAGTTATTTAAAACGTTTTCAGGAAAATACATTGGCTGTCTGTTAGGTCAGTCACTTTCCCTGAAACAGCCCAGAGAACGTATGGAGTCTCCTTAGATGGAGGGGTGTTTGAAGGAGCTCATCCGCATGTGCTCTCCTGAGGAAGATCTCGGCAGAGCAGAGAGCAGAGTTGTTCAGACGTTTCAGGGGTGGCTGTTTGTCCCTCTGGGAAAGAGCATGTCCGTCTCCTCCAGCGCTGTGTGCTCCTAGGGTTGCGTATATCCGTGTGGACATGTATGTACTTATCTCTGTACGAGCTGAGAGCCCTGCGCCGCCATCGTCCTGCCTTGGCAGGTTGGGTGGCGGTCGGGAGGGCGTCGTGGGGTCTGTCTCCTGCCAGGCCAGGAAAGGAACTTCACAAGGAGGGTGATGGGGCAGGGGGGAGGCAGAGGTGGCGGGACGGGGTCTCCCTGTATAGTCGGGCAGGTGCCTAGTGATCGGCCCCAGCTCATCCCGGAGCCACAGCCGGCAGAGCCCGGGTCCCTGCGCTCTCAGCCCCACTGGCCCCGGGGTGTGAAAGGAGAGGCCTCCATGTTTGCACACCCGGGCACCCTGCACCCAGCGCTCCTTCCCGGGGACCCCTCCTGACACCCCAACCGCCACTGGCCGCCTCTCTCCCAGGAGATTTCCTTCCGCCTTTGTCATTCTCGGTGCAGCGCTCCTTCCCGGGGACCCCTCCTGACACCCCAACCGCCACTGGCCGCCTCTCTCCCAGGAGATTTCCTTCCGCCTTTGTCATTCTCGGTGCTTGCTGTGGGGACGTGGCCTCTGTGGGCCGGGATGTGGCTGGTGGCAGAGGGAGATCGGCGGGGCTGCCCCAGTGTCCCTCGCAGCACAGGGTTTGCCCTTCCTCCCCCGTTTCCACGCCTGCGGTCAGGCCATGTCCACCCGAGGGTAGGCGTCAGGCGGCGTTGCCGGGAGCCTGCCCGGTGCTGGCGGTTGACTACCTCGGCCCGCGCCGCTGCGGCCGTCTGCGCTGGGGAGAGGTCTCGACATCTGCTCGTGCGGGAGCGGTTTTGAAGGGAGGCATTGTGTGTTTTCCACGGCAGTTCCCATGCGGAGGTGATGAAAAGTGTGTGTTTTGGCAAATCTTTTGTTTTATTGTGGTGGCTTGCGGCGGGGCAGCTCCTAGCAGCCGCCGCTTTGACAAAGCACCAGAGGATTCTGTTAAAAAGTTGTGTTTAGTAATTGTAGTCGTCGTGTCAGACCATAACTGACTTGGAGCTGAAGGATTTTTGCGAGATGAGTAGCTGTGCCAGCAGGGACCCAAGTCTCCTGGGCCAGCCGCGCTCTCATTAAGATTTGCCGCTAGCCGTGGCGGTGTTCGGCAAGTATGTGACGTGCATGCTGTTATTGTATGCTTGGCTTGTCAGCCTGCAGCTTTCTGACACTCACTTATGTCACTCTTTATTCAGAGAGGAAGAAGCTTTTGATAATTTGACAAGACAAGCTCTTAAACGATCTAGGTCATGGCCTTCACTGTCTGTGATTGTGAACATATTTCCTGAAAGCCCTGTCACTCATCACAGCTACATTTTCTCCCGGGGAGCCGCAGGCCCGTCCCGGTCTCCTGTCAGCGCGTGCATTTTGGTTATTCATACGCCAAATACAGTAGCGGGGCTGCTGCTGGCCGTGGGCGAGCGCCCGCATGTTAGCGAGGCTAATCCTCGCCCCGGCCCGCTCCCAGCAGGGCCGCCGCGGCCCGCGCCGCGCAGGGCAAGCACCGGCCACGGGAGCGGAAAGGAGGAAAGGCCGCTTAGTGCTGTTTTTGTGTTTGCTCATTGTTGTGGAAATATGAGAACTGGTGGCAAGGGCCTTGTCTATTGAGCACTCGAGTCCTGGTCTGCTGTCAGGGGCTGTTGGAGATTGAGTGTTTTATTTTCTTTGATGTTCACGTTTGAGAATAGGGAAGTGGGAATTAAACAACAGATGCATTAAGCCGTTGTTCTGGTAAAACAATAATTAGCACCTGATAAAATTCAATACGGGTCAAAATGCGCAGGATCCAGCCTGGATTCATCTGGTGTGGCAGCCTCAGCCGGAGCAGGCTCGGGTACGGATAGTCGCCCCTCCAAATTAACCAAATGTGGGCTGCAGCAAAAAACAGCAGATTTGGGGAAAGAAAAAAAAAAAAAAAACAAAAAAACAAAAACCAGATTTGGGACAGTTGTGTGTGGCAAAAGGCGGGCAGCAGTGGGGAAAGGTGTGGGGCAGCCTCCTCGCCTGCGCTTCTCGCGGCCAGGGGCGCTGGCAGCTTTTGTGCTGGTACATCTAAATGCTGGTAAGGTCAGACCACTGGGGCAGGAAATAAATGCAATTTTATTTTAATGTAGTTCATCACGCTGCCATCGTACTTGTATACCACAAGGGCTTTTCTTTAAATGAGGGCTATTCATGGTTAAGTACTTTTAAATAAATAAGAAAGATCACAGGCTCGGTGGTTGTTGTATTTGGTTATGCTCTCTTCCATGGCAAACCTCTTTGCTTCATTTGAGAAGCCAGTATTCAGTAGTAATTGTTAATTATATTTTTTGTCATTCCATGATAGAAGATACAGGCAATAACTCCAAGCTGATGCAAGGTAATAGGACTCCTAGTTAAAAGCATCGCTTCTAAAAAGCTGTTATTTAGCCAGGCATCCGTTTTCCACTATTGTATTCAACTCCCGAAGTTGGTAAGTGATCATTGGGACGGTCAAAAGTATTGCACTGAATCACCATCTGAATGAAGAAATATGATCAGCCAATTTACCCTTGCCACCTTCTTCCTACCTCCCTTAACTTTTCCCACAGCCTTAAAACACCCTTAAAGACAATGATGATAAAACCTGCTGCTGGGTATCAGTGCTGAGGGGTGGGGACCGTCCCCCTCCCCATATTGTGGCAAGAGCTTTGCCAACTGCCCATCCCTAGTCCAAGTTACGGGTTTTCGCTGCAAGGGATGTCTTTGTGTCCAGAGTGAAAAAAAAAAACAACTCAAGTAGTATTCAAAAATAAAGTTTTTTTTTTTTAATTATTATTAAATAGCTGCTGTGTGAGTAAAGGTCATATCACAGAGTGGCATTTTGCCAGTATGTGACAACTCATAGATTGCGATTTTTCAACCATATTAGTCTGGGGATACTGTGGTAATCGAAAACTATCCAGAACTAATGTATAAATAACTGTCTGCTACCCCTGCGCAAAGCCAGCAAAGGTCTCCTGTACAGCTGAAGCCTTTTGCCGGTTTGAGAGGGAAGGCAGGGTCTCTGGTACAGTGTTTTTATACGCCAGAGAGTGTTTATATATCACGCCTCTGAATCCCCCGTAAGTTAGCGAAGGAGGAAAATCCTTTTGTCTGCACTGGAAGACGGCTCCGGCGCGCGCAAAGCGTCAGGCGTCGTGGTCTGTTCCTGTTAGAAATGTGTGATGCACTTCACACATTTCCTTTATAGAAATATTAATATAAAACTCAAATATTTACATGCCGTATTTGAGTAAGAGGAGAAATGTCGAGCCATTACACAGAACAGATTGTAGATTTTTCTCCAGAAAATTGTGTTACTGACAGAATGAATAATAAATAATATAATTTCCATCACATCCAGGGAAAACATACTGTGTATGCCATGGGGTGACCGTCAGAAACTTGGGTTATTTTTTGAGAGATTCAGTTGCTAATATTGGTTGTTGGGTGGGTTTTTTTTAATTAACGTGCTTTGTCACAATAAAAGAAGGCAAGAATTTAGGCATGAGTGAAAAACGTATTCGAAATCTAAAGAAATGTTAATAGTACTCATTTGCAAGTAGTCATGAGGCTTCAATGTTTGAAATTAGAGCTACAGCATATTATGTAGAAGCCACAGAATAACTAATATTTCTTCTTAAAATACTGAAAATTGAGATTGGCAAACCAAATTGCTAATTGTTCAAATGATTAAGGAGCTATTTTAATAAAAGGATAAATGTTTTAAAGAAAGGTGAAAGACCTCCATTGAAGTAACTGTGTGCACGCTCTCTTAAACACTAAAATGGCTAACAGACAAAATACCACTATTTCTGCATCTCTTTATGGTGTGGGGGTCATAGGAGAAGGCAGAAATGTTGTAAATTTTGTAAAAATATTAAGAACCCATGAGAGAGTAACCTCTGTCTCAGTGATCATTAAAACATTCTGATTTTGTTTAAAGAAGAAGATCCAAATTTTCCTCTTTTCTGTCTTTTATGTATTCCTCAGGTCTATTGTGTTACTGCTGGGATTCAAAAATCTGTTCTGTATAATTTTTTACAATGGGCTGCATTTAGAAGTTTTTGTGCAAGTCTGGCAAGTTCTAAAAAAAACAAAAAAAATTTTTAAAAAAATTTTTTTTTAAAAAAGTCCAGCAAGCCATTGTAAAAATAGAAACATTAAAGCAATCTGTTATGGTTCTTGTTTACAACTCATCTAACATCAGGCTACTGAGGATTATTACATGTAACAATTATATTTTGATTAGGATAGAGATATGTACAAAAATACTAAAATATTTCTGTTCCTACCTGAAAGGAAGGTACTTTGTGACTTAATTTCCAAAACGTTATGTAAATTTAACATGTCAGAAAATTTAGAATTTAAATTCATTTCTGCTTGTTTTTCAGTATTAATTAATATTAGAGTTAAGAGCACGTTACTCTCCCAAACTTCTAACCTTCAGAGAAGAAGGGGTGAGAGAAAACTGTTACTGGCTTTCTGACAATGGCAGGGAGTGTGTTAAACCAGTGTAAAATTCAATTAAACTGTCTAGCCAGGTTTTTGAAGCTGAAATGCAGACCCTTTCAGTTAAGCTTCTTATTTTCCTGTGACCGACACCGGTGGATACTGTGTTATGCCAAAACCAACAGGCTGTAAAGCACCTTGTTTCATGCTCCTAGCTGATCAATATTTTTATTTTCCAGGCTTGCCCAGAAATATGGAGGCAGTATCACCTAACAGTAAGTAGAAACACCTTTTTTATTTTCTTCTACACCCAACCTATTTACTCTTCTGTGAACTGCTGACCATAAAATATAGACAAGCATCTTCGGCGAGAAGATAATAAACATCTGAAGAGTTTTTGAACTGAAGAATGCAATGAAACACTATTTTTTAAACATCTTTGGAACTTATGATTTCGTTTTAATACTGTAATCATTAAACGAGTGCCTTGCAGCACTCTCTCCTCTCAGTGACTACGTTTACACATATAAAGAGGGTTAAATTTTAAGTTGAGATGCATAGCAGAAGCAATAATCCCATCTCAGATATCCCAGATGCTGGTAATTAATCACTGTGTGTGACAAAGCTTTCTTTTTAAATGAGTAAAATAAATCTCAGCTAGAGTGTAGATGTTAATTTGAGAAATACACTTTACAAACTTTTGCAGATAATTTCTAATCGGGGAGGCTTTAGCTATAAGTTCTTCTTTGGCCTGCATTAGTTGATCTTTAATCGGTGAAATAAGAAAATAAAACTTTGTGAACTGCACCAGTGTATTACTTAAGGTTTTTCCTCATATGTAAAACAGAGATAAAAATAGAAGAAAATGCATTCAGATTTGGCTAATACTGATACCTGGAACAATATTTAACTGGTTAAGACAATTTTCAATGGGTTGGTATCCCAAATCTTCAATATCTTCATTTATAAAATTATTATACATAAAAACACCTTTAAAGACTAGGATTTTTGCTGTTAATCTGAATCTTTGCTGTCATTGCTGCCCAAATCAGCCTCCTATGTATTTAGCTGCTGCAGATAATTAATCACTGCTGTCCGCTCAGAACACAGTAGAAAAGTTTGTCCACTACTTTTCTCCATGGGTCTTCGGTGTGGGCTTTTTTCTTTTGAGCAATAAATAGGATGTGCTTTATAATTTGTTGCCTCCACGTCTTCATGGCAGTGGAATGCTCTTTTTTTCTGTTTTTGGTTCTAAATTCAATGATGAGGGAAATCTGTGCTTAAAACATCTTGCCTGTTTTTTCTGCATAATGATTTTAAAACAAAGATCTATTTTGGAAATCCTCCACCTTCTCTAAGCATTTGCTTTTATTTTAAACAGAATTGGTATAGACTTCAAAAAAAACAACATTATGAGCAAAAGGTGTATTCACTGAGTATTTTTGTTTGCTTTTTTAAAATTGCATGAAGGAAGAAGGTAAATACTGTCTTTCATTATAATCCCTAAGGGTGCATGTAAGAACAATTTCTGAAATGTTTATGATATTTAGAATCTAATAACCAGATAGGTATATTAAATGTAGTATATGTATTAAATGTAGTATATGTTGGGTTCTATTTTTTACTGAGGTTTAAGATTTAATTGATTTTAGTCTTGCTTGCCATTGAAAATTCCTCTAAAAGTGAGTTGCAGTCAACACTTAGAAAATATTTATTTTTGTATAAAAGTGTGGGGGAGCTTAAACATGCCCCAGTGGTTACTGGGGCAGAATTTGAGGTGTCTGAGGTAGAAAATTTTATCTGTGAATTTTGTAGAAACTGTTCTGAATTTACATTTCACTTAGTATAAAGCTGACAACGTTTGTCAAAACAAGCTCTTGTTAGAAAATGTAGTAGTTATGAATACAACTGTATTATTAAAAGCACCCATTTGGAAATGCTTGGTGCATTTTAGGGACATTTTGAAATGTAGTCAAATGTGGGCACGCGCAGATAAATTGGCATTGAGTCAGGCCCTGGCTACTGATAAATAATTTTTCATTTTGCCATGAACTGCAAGTTATCTGCAAATAATCCAGATTTCTGATATGTGCGAAATGCTTTGCATGTCTCCGTTTTTTTGGCTGGGAAGACTCACTTTGACATTAGTAGCCAGATTAAGCCTGCAATTTAAAAATTTGTGTGGTAAAAGACATGCTTGATATTTAAAATAAGTTATACATCAAGAAACTGCATTATCAAAATTGTTTAAATGTACGAGTCTCAGCTTTTATTATTCCATTTAAATATTCTCTTTTGCACCCAAAGCAGAACAGTAGTAAATAGTGTTCTCGCAAGAATCAAAACTTCTGTTAGAATAATGTATATTATACATATATGTAGAAAAGTAACTAAAATGTGGGGATCTTTTACTCTCATATCAGCATGGTAGTATTCAAGTACAGAAATTAGTTTATAATTTTCCTAGGTTAGAATAAATATTTCTGTACAACAGGCTAACTGTTAAAAGAAAAATAATAGAAGTTTAAAATAAGTACTGTTATGGTTGTTGCTGTCTCTGTGCCTGATTTTCAGCAAACAGACTGAGGCCACGGTGAGTTTTTCCTGTGCTTTCGCCGTGGATAGAATTACTAGATTTAAATTGATTTTGGTAAACTGATCAAAAGTGTCACACATGCAGGTACATGTAAGTGCAAATAAAACAAGGCATTTGGGTTTGTAATAAAAGACTGTTTTTATAAAGTTGCTTGGAGACAGCCATGACAAAGTTTGTCTAAATGTTTTGCATTCTATAAAGTATTCTTAGTTAATTACTGTGAATGCTTGTGAAAAACCACACAGCCTTCCACCTTTCTCTTTTGTGAAGCTTTGGTGATTTTATTCATTATCTGGCTCTTTCCTAAGAGATGGACTGCCATCTATTGACTCCTGGTCGCCCCTGCACAGAAACGGGGATTGACTAGAACAATGACTAAATAATAAAACCATTCTGCTGTTATGGATGGTGGTGGGTTTTTGTTTACATTAGCTGTGGTGACAAATTTTGGCACATTACAAATAATTTGTTATATGGGCAGAAATGTCTTATTCCAACCAAAATAGACTGCCAGTGCAAGAAGTCTCACGAGCAGTTGAAATGGCAAAAAGGATTATAAGCGGAATATTTTAATTTGCCTTTTGATAGAAAAAAGATTATCATATTGTATTCAATGAAGCTTAAATTTAAAGGCTCTATGATAATCAAAGCTTTATAACTGGATGAAGTTAGTTTCTTTAAACTTGTTCTTTCAACTCTGTTAACTAAAATTATTCTGCAAAAAACCAATCAAAGTCAGCAGAACAATCCAATTCCCACTGAGGTTTAAAATAATATTTAATAACCTCTTTAAGATGGTGATTTAAAACTTTTACAAATCATTTTCATTGTGCCTGCTCTCTATGTATTTCTCCTGTATCAGAGGAGGGAAATTACATTTGTCAAAACATATTTTTGGTTTTGCTTCATATAGGTATCTATTTGCAATAAATAGGTGGGTTTTGATACCCGCTTACGTTATCAAGGGTGTTATTATCAATTCAAACAGTAACACCAGGACTTCATGTGCAGACCTGGGATAAACAGTTTTGATCTTCGCCCACTGCAGTGTAAATAATAATACGTGTAATTTTTTCACAGACGAGGTATTTGAAGGCCTTGCAAAGCTCTTTGTTCTAGATTATGAGGACGCTTATTTTACAACTTTGTCTTTCTAAATGCTCCAAAACCCAGGGAAATTTGGTCTGTGCTCCAAAGGACATGCCATCGCACCCCCTTTTCCCGCCTCCCAAGGATACTGGGGGTGCTCTTGGCAGAGTGTTTGTGTCCCCAGAACGCTTGGCTCTTTCTCATTCCCGTCCTCCGGTCGTTTTGGATTTCAGCTGTAAAGGTAGAGGCATTTATGGAATATTTTGTCCTCAAGTGGAGGCCAGTCTATAGCCCTCTATTTACGGAAAGGAAAGGAGTGGAAAAACTTGTGAGATTCAGGCACATTGTGAGTTTGTTTCATTTGGTTCAGTTTTGCAGTATATTTTAAGAAAAATGCCATCTCATCCGCCCGAGTTTGGTCTGCTGTCTGATGGCTTCCTGCGTGTCTGGTGGCAGCTCCCACTTCATCAGGTCCGTGTCCAGTGTCGGGGGACGGGCGCTGGGACACCCCCGGGACGGGGGCTGGCTGCGGGGTCCGTGTGTTCCCCGGGGCTCAGCCCTTCTCCCCGGACACGGGGTCTGCCAGCAGCGGGGGCTACAGCGGGATGGTGCTGGCCTTTGTGGGGACACCACGCGTGGTAGGGACCCTTCGCCCGCGGCACCCGAACTGGCCCAGGGACTGGCTCCCATCCCTCCGCCGTCCCGTGGCCCAAGGAACTGGGGGCAGGCGTTGTGTGAGCTGCCGCGTTTCCACCCAACAGGCGACATCGCCGGAGAATAAAGAGGAAATCTATTTCCAGGGCAGAGTGACCCGTGTTTTGCGCCGGGTGTGAAGCTGCGTCCCCCTGTCCACGTTCCCCCCGGAGCCCCCCAGCCCCCTGGCAGCGGCAGCAGGACGTGCCGGTGGCCATGGCGGCGTTGCCAGACAAATGGCGGTACCTGCGGCGGCACCTGTCCCTGCCGCGCTGCTGCCCTGCCAGAGGAGTGTGAGTGCAGCCAGGGTGCGGGTGCTACAGCCAAATGGGAATTAGCGTTGCAGTGTCAGTGTCTTCTGCAGCAAACATCTACCGAGGGGTGACATTCCCTCCCCAAAAAGGGGAGAGAGCACAATTTTTATTTTTTTAGTGTGTTTGTCAGTACAGATGAGAACAGAGAGAATAGCACAGGTGAGAACAGAAATCCTGCTCCAATTTGGTGTTTTCTTTCTGTACAGACTGCTCATTTTTAATAACCTCTTCCCCCCCGGTACTGCTCGGGACTCCTTCCCCCATCCCCTGCCTTCACCACTCTCATTTATATTAAAGCTCCTTGGCCAAGATGGCCACCAACAGAGTTTTAGAACCATCAGAATTTTTAACTAGCAGGAGCTATCATTTAACATGCTTTTTGACAGTTTGTTAATCTTACTTTTAATCCACTTACATAAAAGAAGGTGAACCAGGAACTGGCTGGTTTTGGCCTCTGTGCGTAAAAGACATGAAGGGACAATGCACCTTTTGTGTTTAAATTTTGCGCTCGGATTTCTTTGTGTGCATTATTAAAATTCCTCTTGGCCTGCCACTTTTTTTCTGAAATGAAAACATAAGCAATCTTGCTTAAAGCCAGTTTGTGTCCTTGAAAATGTGACTTTCGGAAAGAGAAAATTTAAAGTATGACTCCGGCAAAAAGAAATATTTAAGGTTGAGGGCGAGAGCATTTGGTCTCCAGAGCAGCTCGGGGGGTTTGTGTGGTGAGGGACGGGGGTGGAGGTGTTTTCGGGGGGAGATGGAGCCCAGCGTCCCTGCACAGGGAAGGGGCTGCGGAGCTGCCAGGACGTGGCTCGGTGGACGGCTGCCACCACTGCATCGTCGGGTCCCTGTTCAGTGTGTCACCGCTTGGCCAGTCTCTCTACGGGTGCTTTAAGCTTGATTTTATTAATTCTAGTAAAAATACCACTTTGTTTGTGTGATAGACGGTGTGGTTTTGCTTGTTCTGGAGTCACAGTGCAGGCCCTCGTGTGTCAGCACGTCAGTAGCAGGATATTCGGCGGATATTTCTTAGGCAACCCCAAAATTCCTGGGGATGTGAGTTTAGGGTGAGGACGGCTCTGCCTCCCGCAAAAGGTAGGGAAGCACCAGCACCTGGAGCGTGACCCTGTCCCCACGCTGGGGAAAGGTGCCTTTGGGGGCCTGGGTTCCAGATTCCCCATTCTCTGGAAACGTGTGCTGGCCTCTTCGGCCAGGAGAGGAGGTAGGGCCGGTCCTGGTCCACGACTGGCAGATATTTTGCCTTTACATTATATGTTGGCATTGCTTAGCCCCAAGTCCCACCGCTTTGCAGGTGCCACTCCGTGGCAGCGGTGCCTGGGGAATGCCTGCCCCGCACCGCCGACCTGCTGGGCACACGGGCGCCGGAGGGGGTTTCTGTGCTGCCCAGACTCTCGTGGGCTTTATTGCACTGTCTGTTCATTTCCCCTGATAATTATAATGTGTCCCACATTATTTCAAGTTTCCGGTATTTTGAGGCTGTCAGAGACCTAAACCCAAGGTTTGTTTCTGTTGCAAAGAGATCAAATTTCACAAAAGACAGTACTCTTTCTGCTATTTTTTTTTACAGAAAGCAGAATTTCAGCTCCTGAAATAAGTGTAAGTGTGAGTACAAAGCACATGCTATCACTTTCAGTACGAAAGCATGCTAGACAGGGTTCTTCCCCAATTTTTACTTTAAAACTGTATTTAAAATATTACAGGAAAAAGACATAGCCACAATAACTTTATATATATATATATGTAACACCTACAAAAAATAGTTGTAAACTATTTACTCTAAACTCTGCTTAGATCTTTCCTTTTCATGAAAATGTTGGGTTTTAACTAATCCCCCGTGCCAGTTGCGAGTACCGAATAATGAGGGGGTTTTGTGTGTCGGCGGAGTTGAAGCAGAAAGTTGAGAGCAGTTTATCTGTGAGAGAGAGGCCAGAAGGTCCCCGCACTTGCGCTGCCCGGCCCGGGGTGGAGCGAGGGTGTCCGGTGCCTCTGCTGCGGGACGGGTCCCCGCTCGGTGCCTGTCCCACAGCCGGGATGTGGTCCTTACCCTGCCTCCGCCAGGATGGACCCGAAACCCACGGAGCCCGCACCCCCCGAGGGGAGGTTTTGGGTGGGCTCCGTGACCCCCGTGGGCTGCCGCTCCCCTCCCTGCTGTGAGTGTGGCAGGGACCATCCCTGCTCTCCCTGGCATCACCCGCCTCCCCAGAAAACCACATACTCGGTGCTTTTGAAATGGAGGCGAAAGACTGGTTACGCCTCAGCCAGAAATTGCATTTTGATGTATTTCTGGAAGCCGGAAATCGGGGGGTTGGGAGGGTACATTTCTGGAAGCGGTCTGGGGGCAAACAGAAAGCTTGGCTGGCTGGCTCTCCATCGCTCTGATTTTGGGGTTCCAAATAACCCCCTCGAAGCGTGTGTCTTTGAGAAGCAGCATCCTTCAGAGGACGCCTGACTTCAGTATGCCCATTACTGTTACTTAAGGAACTCTGTTTTCTCATAAAGCGATACCCTTTGACCCTGCCTTTAAATGGGAAGAGGAGAGAAGAGCAGGGGGTGGAAAATAGTATATTTTAGTATTTCGAATGTTTAAATCTGCAGTTGGCTGGCCCCTGGGTGCCCGGGAAGGCGGCTGTGGGGTGTGTGACACCTCCCCAGTGCTGTGCCAGCGTCTTGTGGGGAGAGCTGTCCCTGCCCATGCAGACCCCCGGGCAGGAATCCCCTGTTCTTGCCCCAAAAACGGTCCTGTGCACCCCCCTCTGCCCCACACATGCCTCACACCCATTGTTGTGCTACACTAACGCTGTTGGGTAAGTGGTTAATTAAACAGAAAACGGGATAATCACGGTAAGAGTCACTGCTCAAACGTCTCCCCGTCGTATGCGTAACTGCTCTGCTCTCAAGCCACAGGACTGAGATGATCTTTTCTTTGGTGCTTTCAGATTTGGTAAAAATTTTCACTTCCCTATCCTTTAGTGTGAAAAAGTGAAACTATATGATTATTTAAATAATTTTTACTATTTTAAATGTTAACCATCCAAATAAGGAAAATAGAATTTTCGAGCTAGAATGAGATTTCCCATGCATTTTAAAAGCAGGGGTTTTTTTGAGAAAAAAAAAAATTAAATATTTCTGTGCCCTTTTTCTGCAGGAAATTCTGTGTATGAACAGTTGTATTAAAGTTCCCTGAAACTTCCTGAAGATTATTCCTGAAAATTATTCTTCTGAATAATTTTTCACAGTATATTCCTGAAAATTATTCCCCTGAACTTGATGTGCAGATGTTTTTTCTCCATTTTGTTAGAACTTAGAGTAGGTTTCAAAATTCCGTAGGAAACAAAAAATTATCTGTGATTTAGCAGACATGTCAAAATATATGTAAGTTGCACTTGGGTGTGGGTGACATAAAGGTATTTTGGTGCATTTTTGTATTGCAAAGTGGAAAAAATGTGAAGTGTCAGTAGAGCATAAATCTCCACAAGCTGTTGGCACAAACATCCTAACGAAGAGCCGCGTTTGCTTATGTCCACTCCCCGAGCGGTGTGCTTTCGTGGTCCTGAAGCCATTGTGTTCTATGGTACCGGTGGTTTGGGTGTACAAGGTACAGGCATTTACCGCAGCAGCACGCTGCCTCGCTGCCCGTGCCCCTCGCTCCTGCCAGCGACCCCTGCGCCGGGGCAGGTTGGACCATAACGTCCTCAAGTTGTGCTCCATCACGTTAATAATCTGCAGGTTAGGATTCCCTAAAAGTACTCACTGGTTTAATTCTGAGAGGGTCTATCATGTCAATAGTAACACATCTTGCTAGCTCCTGGTGTGCATAGAAAGGTTACTGACCCGCTGGCAGTATTAGCCTGACTTTGATTTCAAATTTTGAAAAACCAGGCATAAAGGGAATTAGAGAGAAGCAAAGCCCCGTGTGAAGCGGTGGGTGGTGTGGACCCTCCTGCCATACAGGAGTACAGCTTTACCCCGGCACTGGGGGGAGTCTCCAAGCAGCGGGAGGTTGACATGAGGTATGTATATATGCTGTAGTACCCACCTATGGCCGGGGAAGAAGCCATCCCTTGGAATTTGTGGCTTCAGGGGGTGAAGTCAGGCCTTCAGTCTTAACTTGGTCATGAATGTTAATTCTGGATTAAATTAGCGTTGGGTGTGGGTACGGCTGAGACGGGCACAGCTGCTCCTCCACCACGCTCGGCAGCACCATCACAGGCCCTGACTGCGCTGCCTGGGCTGGCACCACCCTCAGGAGGTGACAGCCTTCTGCGGTGGTTCCATTGGGTGTTGTACCCTCGTCCGAACCATACCTGCTCCAAGGGTGCCTGCGCCTGGTCCCCCCGTGCCGCAGGCAGTGCAGTTGGGTGTTGTACTCT